>JAOXYD010145131.1:0-10638 GCA_028565735.1 Pinacopodium congolense
TTTTTAATTATTAGAAGCATTACGAATAATTATCTCAAAAAATTAATTAAATATATTGTTATTTAGAATTTAGAATTCGGGAAATGACAAAAAAAATTTATCAATACATATATGAAACTTCATTTAACCCGACGGGTTAACCTGCGTTGACCCGACTTGAATTTGACCCAACCTGAATTCCACCCGACCTGAAATTAACACGACCTGAATTTGACCCGAACCCAAATTAACCCGACCTGAACCCGAAAACCTTTCAACCTGAAATGATTCGAACTCGAATTGACCCGATCTGAACCTGAATTGGTGTTGACCCGAATGATCTAAACCCAAAATGATCCAACCCGAACCTGACCTGATCCACCCGATTGACATCCCTATCTCCAACATTAGATCAACATAATTTATGGACCTACTCATTCATACTAATAAGAAGAATTGTAATTAGTGTCATTACTCAAATTGAAAAAAGAAAACATTAATACAACATAAAAATTGAGATAAATAATACAAAAATTTATAAAAAGACATACAATTTAATACAAAAATATAATAATCACAATTAAAAATTCAATCAAACAACTCTTAAATGAAAAGGTTAAGCGCATTAGCATAAAGGCCTACCCTATAGAAGCAGAAGAAACTGAGATGTGAATGATTAAATCGTTAGAATAATTCTACACTTCATTTCTCAATTTCCTCTAATAATAAACCATACCACTGTTTGAGAAATACAAATAACGAGCCAAACCAAAGGTCAGGCTATGCTAAAACTCATTCCTTTTTAAAATGCTATTTCTTATTTTAGATAATTTTGAATAAAATCAAAGGGCATAATTAACAAAAAGGTTTAGTAAGAACAAGATATAAGGTTTAATGGGTTACTAATTTTTTTATTAAAATAAAAATTTTCTTGCCCCGATAGCTTCAGCTGCCTTCACTGGACACAAGTAGCTCCGCTCGTCTACAGCATTTGGGCTAAACGGGGAACTGGCTTGGGAGCAGTATCAAGGAGAAGACAAAACCTAATCATCATTAATTTCGATAATGGTCAAAAATCTTGGCATCGATGGATAACGGCTAAAACAAAAGAGAACTCCCCCACATTCGTTGACAAGTAACAAACAAAACATTTTAGAACTTGGAAACAGCAACCCACTTGACGGGCTTGAAGCGAAAACATAAAAGTCCAAGATCACTCCCCTTCCAATCCTTGATTGGAAATCAAACACACCATGAGCATGTATCATTATTAAACATGTTAAGAGTGAAGAAGCGATTATGCTATAACTAATATTCAAATGAAATCTTAAAGTTTTAGAATATTCAAAAACAATTTTAGATTAACTTATGTCAATTTCTACATTCATATTATTTTATTAGTATCACATATCATGTAACATTATTACGTGGTATATATATATATATATTTAAAAATTTTAATGTAAATTTTATAATGATCATTTGACATGTGAGACTGATGTTAGATGTTTGTCCGTATGACCACATGGCAATTATAGGATTTATATTAAAATTTTTAAAAAATGTATTTCCAAATGTAGAAAATAATGTAGACCAATGAGAATGTGCTTAATAACAGAAGTTGACAAAAGTTGGTTCTTAAAACATTTTGAAAATATTATAATTTTTTAGAATATCTCTAAAGCATTAGAGTTTTTTTAATACTTTAAAATATTATAATCTAACTTGAAAATTAGTAATTGGTTAAGGCCTTAGACTTGAAATTAGCTTTTTTTGGCCTAATTATAAATCATGTATCATTACTTTTAAATTAAGAATGAATTGTGACGCTATGCCCTCTCCAACCAAAGCCACAGCACAATCACCCAGTCCATTGCCGATAAGCCTTGCCCCTAACACACCATTATTTCGGCAAAATATTTAATTACCTTTGATATCTCCTTTGCTGGAGTTTCAGTGTTGGATAGTAATATTAATTGTAACATTTATTATTTCATGTATTATTATTATGTGATGTTTGGATACTGTTGATTATAATTTCATGATTAAAGATTATTACTTAATGATCTTCTAACTTATTGATATTTAGTAATGTGATTTGATGTTTTGTTATTTTTTATATTAATTCAAATTGATAGTTATTTAAGAAATAAATGAAAATTAGAATTAATATAAATGAAGAAAATAGTTGTTTATTGTATGTTGTTATTATTTCATGATGTTTTGTGATGATTTGATGATTTTTCTTTTGATAATATTAATTCATATTGTAATTTATTTAAAAAATATGTGAAAATTAATATTAATAGATATAAATATTATAAGAAATTGTATTATATTTATTGTATTAATTGAACATTTGAAATAGGTTGAAATTATGTTTTTAGGGGATGTATAATATATACAGGGACCATTTTATAGATTTAAAAAAATTTATGAATTATTTTATAATTTTAAAATGTTTTTGAATACCGATACTAATATCGATATGGTACCATTTCGAGGTGAAGACTTGTATCGGTGTTTAAAACATTGCTTTTACCTATTAATCCTTATCAATGTGGTTGCAATTTGACATAAACATAATTACCAATAAAAAACACCTTATATATCCTCCTCTTATTCGTCAGCTACTGCATCCTCCTTTGAGCTCTTTATAAGTGAAATTGTGGTACCTTAGAGGTAGCTTCACAATCCCTAAAGGCATGTTCTATTATCAATACTTTAGAGTTAATTGCAAAATAAAGAATGGGCAAAAGGGGTATGTAACCTTATAAAGCCTTAAATGGGGTGGTGTTTATGGCTAAATGGTGGATGATATTATACCATCATTTTGCCAAACCAAGCTAGCTACTCTATTTGGAAGGAAAACTCCTAGTCATACAACGAAGATAAGTTTCAAGGGTCATGTTTAATACTTTATCTTGGTCGTCCATCTAGGGGTGGTATATTGTGGATACTTTAATGCTAGCCCCATTTTGTCGATAGAATTCTTGCTAAAAGGAGCTAGTAAATATAAGATCACAATCTCTAGCAATAGTTGATAACAAGTCATGGATTTAAAAAAATTATTCATGAATTGTTGGGCATAATTTCTATAAAGGAAGGGTGTTTGATGGGTATAAAATGGACATATTTGATGAAGTGATCAACAACTGCCATTATTACAGAATATCCATTTAATAATGGCAATCCCTCTATGAAATCCATGTTGATGCTTAACCAGTACTATTAAGGAGTTGAGAGAGGATTAAGTAAACCAGCTAATGTTGAAGTCTCATATTTGTTTTTTTGGTACACTTGACACCGCCTCAACCAATTCGTCATGTCCCTCTTCATGCTCTTCTAATAAAAGGCAGCTTAGAGGTTCTTAAAGGTGCCCAACGTACCTGAGTAACCCTTAACTAGATCTTCATGAAACATGTAGATGATCTTACTCCTCAATGCTACATTATTCCTGACCGCAATCCTTCCTTTCCACATAAGTATATTCTATTGCCATTAATATGCGTTGGAAGTTAATATCCCTTACGACAACTTGTCTAGCAAATCATTTAATGTGCTATCCTTTTTCCAATTTCTCTTAATATTTTCCAACAACTCCATATGGACCTAAAAATTAATGTTTAGGAGCTAAGAACTTCTTCTTACTTGCTTCATCTCTCTCTCTTTTGTCATTTTCTTCCTTCTTTTCCTTTTCTTCACTCTCCATTACTTTCTTTCTCTTTTCTTCTTGCTTATTTCTTTCACTTTCAATATCTTTTCCACTCCTCAAGGTAATAGTCTTTGCATGCTCTCAAGAATTGGCATATATAGTGTTGGACAACTTACCAAGCGGCCTCTTTTGTAAGACTTATACTATTTAATCTACTTGGGTCTCCAAATTCTTGATAGATGCCTCATGATTTTACATCCTTAACTAATTTAATTGAAAGGTTTATTCTTGATAGGCAACTCTCTGAAAGGTTGATTGACTCTGAAGCTAATTGAGGGGCTCTTTGAGGGTTGGGTTGCGGTAGTTGAGGCGGTTGTTGGTAATTCTAATTATTATTCCATGAAAATTTTTTATAGTTCCTCTAACTAGGATTATAAGTGTTTGAAAAAAATAGTTTCCTCTTTACTTATTGAAATTGCCAATAAATTGGGCTTACTCAGTTTCTTGAGTAAAAGGATTACCTTCTTAACACTTTAAGGATGAATCAGAGGTACTTCTACAACTTTCACACTTAACTCCAATGGTGTTGCTACCAACTCCACTCACCAAACTATCTAACTTCTTATTCAATACTTCTATTTGAGCTATAAGAGCTATTGTATCATTGATTGTATAAACATCACGTGGCTTCCTAGGATGGCATTCAGAATTGTACTAAAAATTATTCGTCACCATCTCCTCAATTAGATTATAAACTTCGGTTGAAGCCTTCTTCATGAAATTACCTCTATCCATAATATCGATGGTACTACAAGTTCAGTGTAGAAAATTTGTACTTGTTATCACGTATTGAATCCATTGTTAGGACACCTACTAAGCATCTCTTTAAATCTCTCCTAAGCCTTATATAAGTTCTCATTCTTGTATTGCATAAACGAGTTAATCTCAACTTTCAATTTGTCTATCATGGTAGGTGAAAAAAATTTAGTTATGAATAGTTTCATCAAATCATCCCAATTAGTAATGGAACTAAGCTGCATTATGGATAACTAGGATTTAACTTTATTTCTAAGAGAAAAAGGAAAAAACCTAAACTTAATTGCATCTTCTAAAACTCCATTACTTTTAAAAAGATCACACAAGTATATAGAAAATTTTGTTTGTGTTCATTTAGATCCTCTAAAGTTAATCCACCAAACTTGGAAGACTGAATCATAGAAATGATACTATGGCTTATTTCAAAATTGTTGGCATTGATTCTGAGTCGAACAATGCTAGCCACAAGTCTACCTCTATTTTCGATTGCTAAGTCAACCATGATTGGTTCCCTAGGTTCTTCCTAAGGTCAGATAACTATATGCTCCTGAGGGTCCATTTCTACAGGTTCAGATTCAATGTTATCAAATGTTCCTAATTCTAAAGAATCAGACATGGTAAATTGTGATTCTTTCTTTTTCCTACGAAGTGTGCACTTAAGCTCCAGATCAAAGTTAAGTGTTTCAGGCTTTTAGCCCTACGCATGCATATAAACTTAACAATATAATGAAACAAAAACAAAATAGGAACTAAGCAAGCAAACTATATAAGATAACAAAAAGTAACAAAATCACTCAAAAATTAAAATAGCAAATGTCTTGCACAAAAATTAAGAAAATTTTGGAAAACAATAATTACAAGCCCAAGAGTAATTATCACCAAATTTTCCTTATATTCTAGCTCATTCCTAGGTAACGACTCTAAAAACTTGTTGCTCTTATTAATTAATGTTGACTTAATTTTAATTCAATTTCAATTTTAGTTATTTTAAACTAATGTTACAGGCAAGTGCATCTATTCAACAAGTAATATAGTGGACAAAAATTCGGATGTCGATCCCACAAGAAGGAAAACTACAATTGGTAGGTTAATTAGCTTTCAATTATTTAGGAAATTCAAAGTCATTAATTAAAAATCCAAAAAAATGTTAATTTATCTGAGCCGATTTTTAAAAAATGCAAAAATGACTTTTAAGTTATTTCAAAAATTACAAAACAATTATCAAATTATGACAATCAGCTAAGGAATATGTTTTCAATGAATTAATTAAGTAATTAACATTTTTTGGACTGATTTAGAATATTTTCACAATTTGAAGATAAAACTATGATTAAGATTACGTCTTTTCTCTATTAATCCTAATTTCAAGTTTGGAAATACTTTAAATTAAGAGGCTGTTTGGTTGAGTTTTGGTTTTTAGTTTTGATTTTCTATTTTTCTAAACACAAAAACTAAAAAAACACAACATAGAAACCTAAAAAACAACACACTAATATAGTACAGAAATAAAAAACACATAAACCCAAAAAAATACATAAAATCCAATGAAAACACACAAAAACAAAAACAAAAAACAGAAACAGAAACGGAAAATTAAACCAAACGGACTCTAAGTTAATAAACTTTAAGGTTAGGAAATTAGCTTCTAGATTTTCAATTTTAGAACTTAAAATCTCACAAGTAATCAAAGTTTGGTCATGAAATTAATAATTTGTGTTATTTATTGATTATTCCAATAACCTAAGTTGATTTTTCAAGTTTTAGATCATCTATTAATCTTTTCTTAAGTGGCTAACTTAAAATTAGATTATTCAAACCTTCAATAAACAAAAATTAGTCCCTTAAACATCAATAAAAACTCATTTAATTCACTTACACACCAACATTTAATTGAAAATTGATTCAGTCACACATATTAACCAAAGCATACAAAATATGTTTCTTTAGCAACATACTTTGATTAATCACAAATAAAAAAAGGTAAGTAACAAGTTTAGACTTTAGAAAACACCTTAAGAGAGCTCCTGAATGGTTTACAAGTTTTTTTTAATTTAATCTAAGCTCCAATAGAACTCAAATCCGCCAATCAAACCTCAAGAAAATCAAAGAACATAAAGATAGATAAGTTAAAGAACAATAGTTTGATTAATTTGAAAATCAGAGCAAAATATGAAGTAATCTGAATTAGAAAAACCCCTAAGATGATTTCCAAGCTCAAATATATGTCTTAACAGTAAGCTCAAATGTTTGGTAATACAAAAAACAACTTTGAATCAAATTTACAAATGTTTAAAGATGAACTCTAAGGAAAATTAAGAAAAAGCTAAGGAATATTGCAAATGAAATTTCAAATATGATTTCCCTCTAAATTAACATATGTATGTTGGTTTTCTCCTCCTCAAAGGCTTAAGGATAGCCTCCTTTATCTCTACCAGATAAGGGAATTAATTGGAAGCATGTATTAGCCAAAATTGTGAAGATTTGGCAGTTGATTTTCTTGCCTACGTCTATAATAGTGGGTTGACTCGGAGATCAATAGTGTCGTTAAAAGGTGACTAAACTATCGTTGATGTCATGATCTGTGATGCTTCAACGTGGGTCTCTGCATGCTTCAATATGGGTTAGCCAAACCTATATTGAAAGTCTGGACCTTTTTATTTTCGCCTTCTCTTTGCATAATTCTTCAAATATTCACATTAATTTGCAAATTATATTTCTAAACATTAATTAACAAAAAAAATTATTGTGGAAACGTTTGATTTCACTAGTCAGTGGGCCTCTCTACATGAATTTATTTCTTATAGATACACAAAAAGGGATCAGTTCTAGGTTTATGTGGTTAGTCATCTCACGTCGGTGGAGTTTCAATATTTTCTTTTGTTAATTGGTTGACATATAATATAGAATTGAATCCTATTCTAGTTTTGTCTCATGTTCTTGAAGTTTGAATACTGAAGACTCTATGTGCTCTCTCAACAGGTAGTTTAGGATTATTAACATGGTTTTTTTATATATATTAGCATTGGATGCACACTATAGGCTGTTAGAATCAGAGGACTATGAGGTAAAAGGAACATTTCTTAAACTAGCCATTTCTTCTAGATGTTGGTATTACTATGGTTAAGTTAGAAGGATGAAGTACCTTGTCCACTCTACATAGCTCTCGTTCAAGGTGGTGGAAAGGAAGAAGAGAAGATTTTGGCAAAAAAGGTGTTTGTAGAGGCTCATAAATATTATCATCCCAAGCCTCAAGGCATTGTAAAGTCCATCTTTGTAAAACACATTTAAGACCTATATCATTATCCAAAACTCTATTTGACACGAACAATAATGACATTTGTTTCATGGATCTTAAGGGATATAAGATTGAACTTGTATGCATGCAACCCTTTTATTAATGGATGGCTTGTATATCGTTATGGAACACCCAAGCTAAATGAAATAACTAAAATCCTAATTTTAGTAAGAAATCAACAAAGCAACAAAGAAGTGACCATGATTATCACCTCAAAAAAAAAAAGAAAAAGAAAAAGAGAAACCTTTTAATGAAGAAAAGTGGGCCAAGATCAAGAAGTAATCTGCACTATGACACAATTTTTGGTTTTTCTTTTGGTACATTACATACCTGCAAGCAGTAACCATGAACTTGCATTTGGATGCAAGGTATTAATTAGTGAACAACATTCCGATAATTGCAGGATTATGAAATGCTCGTGTAATAGCTTAATATAGCGTGAAACAACATTTGTCGAGAAAAGAAGCAATAATATGCACCAAACATGTTAAGGGATAAGAGTAGTTATAGATTATCCCATCGTAGAATAGTATGAACAACTAAATTACCTTCCACAAAGTGAGTTAATGTAGGTAAAGCCTCTTTAAACACCAAAAGCAAGCCATACTAAGCTCCAACCGCAATTAGAATTCACATTTGGTTGTATTATAATTTATAAGAACCACACGACACATAATGAGAAACGATAGTAAATATGCATGCATCAAATTCAGGGCATCACATTTCGTACCGTACCAACTAGTACGCGTCGTACTGATCGAAAAAAGGTACGAAACTGTCAAAATTAGTACCGGATTCAAATATCAGTCAATACCAGTCAATACCAATCGGTATCGGTCAGTACCAAAAAAAAATTTAAAAAAATTTTTAAGGAAAAATTTTATATTTTGATCTTTTTAATTTTAAAATTAAGTTTAAAACTACATAATATAATACATTTACAGATCAGTTTGTAAATTTTATAAAATTTAAAAATTAATTTATAATTTTAAATAATTATCCGAAACGATACTAATATTAACCGATACCGATACAATATCATTTTCGATAACAATTTAATACTGGTACCATTACAGTATTTAATGCACGAATCAAATCATGACTCTGACAGTTACACCAATGCCACAAATTCAATATTCATTTAACAAAGGAAAATCAAGTGAACGAAGAAGAGGGGCTAAGGAATTGTTACATTATTAAAAAAGAGTGTGCCACAAAACAAGCATTCCTTTTTTTTATTTTGGTAGCTATGATGAGTTGTTTTTCAAAACCTCAGCTTCAACCCTAGCCATGGGATCATCCTTAACCTCTGTCTCATCCTCCTTTTCTCCTTCTTATTCTTTTGCCATTTTTCTTTTATACAACTCCTCTACTGCTTTCATTGTAGTCCTATATTCATGCTTAATAAGATTTGCCCTAGGAGCGTAGCCCCAACATCCCACTCAAATTCACTGTTGGTCTGTAAAACGTGTTGAAAAGTTGCATTCCTTTGATCTGGGTGTCGTGCATACAGAATTTTGTTGTGTGTCAATCCGTGCCTACAAAAGCATCATAAATCTTATAATTATTTGTTAACGATAACAGTTATCGATGCCCCAATGATAATTTGGTTCCAGACGGAAAGTTAGACGATGACTTCTGGATCATATAGGGTCCAGTTAAGTCTGAAATTTGAGTACAGGTTAGGTATTGGGGAAAAAAAAAACTGGAAGTTAGGTGAGCCGGAGTTACATGAGATACTGGTCTTTTCACTGTTTGTCGATAAAAAGGAGTAATGGGAAGATAGAGGCAAACGGATAGATAATGTTTCTCATTGCCATAGAAGTTCTTTCTCATAATATATAATCTATATAAGGCAAATACTCATCTAGTAAAATGGCAATAGAAAAAGCAATGCAGCCAACCAATATTTGATTGTCAATAATCAAGGCTTCTATTTCTTTCTCCAATCCAATAACACTAGTATTGGATTTATTTGTTTGATCATATAAAGTCTCAACATGATCATGTAAATGGATCTCACGTAACAAATTTGCTTTGAGGTTTTCCAAATAATCCAGGCAATAAGCATAGTGATTATAACAAAAACATAGAAAAGGAGAAGTTACATTACAAGGGAATTATGCCTTGAGACTGAAATTATTCCTAATGCACATTGCAAAAGTATATCAAAGGGTCAATGGATGAACACGATAATGAACAAGAAAGTAATTAGTCAACGTCATAATAAGGTACCTTGAGTACAAGTCAACTCCAAGACATTGCTAGATGTTTAGTGTGTCAATAACTTTTGGCCTGCCAATACAAAATCATCCAAGAAAATACACCTGAAGATCCCACAATAAGTCCTTTAAGAAATATGAGTAAAGGAAGACAATAGAGATGGTAATAATAATGTTAACGGTGAAATTACCTTCAGCACTGGGCAGTCAAAACTTGGAAGTGCACAAAGTCTTCCTTAGAGCAATAACTTCATTATAAGAATCTCCCAACTCAGGACCCACTTCAAGAAACTACATAAATGCAAACATGTTATATCGCCATGAGAAAATAAAGATGCAGTTATGGCTACATCCCCTTGACCTAAACTATCTAGTTCAAGCAACTGTTAAACTTGATTGCAACAGTGCTCCAACCAGCCTTCAGCATTAAAAAATAGGACAACAGATTACTTAAGCAATCTATTCGTAAATATTCAAACAAATTGTTAAGCCATTGCATCCCTAAAATAGCTTAACTTTATTGAAAGTACATGAGCTAAACAAACCTTCCTCACTGCAAGCTTGTACTTTTTAGACTCCAAATGAGCCAATCCGATAGCTCATTGTAGCTTAGCAATAATAATAGGGTCCAAAGTCTCGGGAGTTTGCTCTCCTCTGCCAATGTAGCTTGT
>JAOXYD010145142.1:0-10637 GCA_028565735.1 Pinacopodium congolense
AGCATTTAGAAAATTCAAAGTCACCAACAACACATGAAATAGTAAAACTCCCTAGATATTCTAGTTTTGAAGGTATTGTGCTTGAGATTATCGAACTATAATTCTCCTTCAAGATTACCGTCTGATTATCCTCCCAAGTTCCTTTATGTGTTAGTATGTCCTTAAGAAATTTCACATACTTAGGCATGCACTCTAAGACTTCCCCTAATGAAAAGTGAATCTGAAACTTCTTTAGTTTCTCTAAAAACTTGGAAAACTAAGTGTCTACCTAATGTTGTCTCACCCTTGGTGGATACGGAAGTTTAGGCTTATAAGGTGGTGGTGGTATCTAATACCTCTCTTCTTCTTTGTTTTCTTCTTTCTCCTTTGTTTGACTCTCCTTTTGCACACTTGGCTCCTCTAATTGCTTGCCACTTCGAAGTGTAATAGCCTTGAGTTATTCCCTTGGGATGGCCTCCATATTACTTGGTAGGCTACCTACACTTCTAAATGACAAAGCATTAGTAAGTTGACCTACTTATACCTCCAAGTTGTGGATGGATAAGCCATGGTTATTCACAATCTTATCAAACTTTGCCTTCATCCTCTTTTGACTTTCCTCCTTGCTTGAAAATAGGCTCTTTTGATTCTCTTATTGATTTACTAGTTTGGATAATAAGACATCCATTAACTTGTCCATTTTGCTATCCAAAGATCCAAGTAAGTCTTGCTAAAATCTAGGATGTCCTTGTGGTCTTGCTTAGCCACTTGCATTATTAGTACTCCAAGAGAAATTGGTGTGGTTTTTCTACCCAAGATTATAAGTGTTGCAGTATGAGTTGTTACCTCTTTGAAGCTGGCCCAAAAAATTTACTTGCTCAATGCCATTAGCCCCTAATAAGAAATGTCCTGCTGTATCGGTTTTCTTGTCCACATAACTCACACTATAATTACATAGCCCTGAATAAAGATGAGGAAGCTCCTTGCATGTTACTCAATTGATTGGTAAGTGCAGTAATATGTGGTTGCAAAGTTGTCACCAAGTCAATTGGTATCATCCCTTTATGATCCTTTGGCCATGGTCTACTCCTCTTATTGGCCCATATACAACTATTGCTTAGTAACTCCTCCAAAAGATTATGAGTTGCATCAATAGTTATTCTCATCAAAGAACCACCAGCAGCTGCATCAATGGTCCCTCTTGTACTATGATTAACACCATTGTAAAATGTTTGTAGTAGGAACTCTCTTGGAATGTTGTGGTGGGGGCAACTTCTCTATAACTCCTTGAATCTTTCCTAGGCTTTATACAATGATTCCCCATCAATCAATTTCAAGTTTGTGATTTCTTTGATGATCCTAGTTGTCTTGGTCAAAGGAAAATATTTTTCAAGAAAAGCTTGGGCTAGCTGCTCTCAAGTGGTAATATACCTTGAACTGAGTGAGTTATACCTTTCCTTCGCCTAATCCCTCAAGGTAAAAGGAAATAATATTAACCTCACGACATCATCAGGCATCCCATTGAACCTGAATATGTCACACTAGATGAGCTTTGAGATCTTCATTGGATAACCCATAGAATTAAGCACTGCTCTAAAGTATGTTAAGGAGGTCCGAATTTATCTCAAAGGTGTTTGCTTAAATTGCGAGCTATGCAACTCCTTGGGGACTGAAACCTAGCCTCATAAAGTCCATCAATCTCCTCTTAGCTCCTCCTTTCTTTCCTTCTTCTACCATATTTCTTTGAATATTATCGTGGCTCTTCACTCTTCTCAACGCTCGTTCGTGCCTTGTTATATCCGATAACTCTTCGTCACTGAATTCAGTGGACTGTCGCATGGTCCTTGTGTTCATGCACGTACAAATATACAATAAAAAGTATTAAAAAAATCTTAAATCAAAGTTACCCAAACTAAACAAGATTCTAAATAAATAATTCCTAACAACATCGCCAAAAATTTGTTGATAAGTTTGCAAAACTATATAACTTGTTTTACACTCAAAATCTCAAGTATACTGGTCGTAACTTATAGTGAAAAGTGGATATTGATCTCACGATGATTGTATTTAGTCACCACTCAATTCAAGTTGTGTTTTGTTTAAGAAACCAATTCAAACAAATTGAAAAGGAGAAGCAAAAAAAAAAAAAAAAGAAGACAAACTAAAGGTAAAAGAAAGTAATGCAATTAAAGCCAAAATTGTAAACTGAAACTCTAAAAAATTAAGATTAAAAGTTAGGAGTTATTGTTATCCCTATTTATTTCCCTCTGGTTTGTTGATTTAATTTATGCTCGGCCCAAGGTTTTCTAAAGTTTTAGCTACCCTCTCTCAAGGTGCAGCTAGATGTCACTAGTTAAATAAATTAGGATTAACTTTGGGATCTCTCGATATGAAAAGTCTTTCCTAAAAATTCAACTAGATATAAAGTGATCCTATAGGTAGTGTATCAATATGTTGAATTCTCTTCCTAACACATCAATAACATGTCATCTATAGGTATATTAATTGCCAACTCTCTTTATACATTTAATACCAAGTTCTCTCTCTTGATTTGTTGCAAGGTATTAAGCTCAATAGACAACACAAACACTTATAACATTAAATAAATAACCAAAGGTTCACAAATAGTTCAAACAACAAATCCTAAAAATATTTTAACCACTAATAATAAAAATAAGTTCAACCATATTCATGTTCTTAAAAATCAAAACATATTGAGAAATAAAAAAATAAAATAAATATAAGAGTGCTTGTCTTCCCTTTTGTCTCTAAAAATATGAAAATGAAAGCTTAATGAGACTCTTGATGCTTAAATCTTGCCTCTCACTCTTGGAGCTTGGAAGCTTGTGTTTTTGCTTGAAGAGAAAGTCTCTTTTTTTTTTCTTTGTGTGTGTGGCGCTGTTGTGTTTGCTCCTCTCACTTGGTTTTTGCTGTTGAATGTTATGGCAACTTGTTTAACTATGTCTAGTATGGTGCGTTTTAGTTTGTTTTTTGCTTATATTTCACTTAGTCAAAGAAAATATTTCACGGGTTTCTTTCCCTCGTTAATCAAATGTTGATGCTCTCCCTCATAGATGAAAGCTATCTGGTCTTTTGTCTTGGCCTTGAGAAGACATGGTCAAGAGTAGGACTTGACTTAGTAAATTATGTTTGTGCTTTAGTGAGTTGCATTTTGGCCACCCAGAAAAGCTCTCTCCGATTAGGATCTCATTTGCTTAGTCTTTGAAAGGTTGCATCAATTTGTGCAATTTTCCTAGATATGTAAGCTTCTTTACTTAGTTGTTTTGGCTTTCTTTCCATGCATGTTTATTTGTTCAAAAAATTTTGAATGATTTTTACCTTTTTTTCAACTTTAATTTCTAACTCCAATTTATCCTAGACAATAAATAAACACACCTATAAAATTTAATTCTAACCCAAAATAAATAATTAAATGCTAAAACATAAATACAAATACTAAAATGATTAAGACTTATCACAAACTAATACCAAACAAAAAAAAAACAATAATAAAGATCATGTTAAATAAAAACACACAAAACAACACTTAAAACACAACAGTATCAACCTATCTTACAAGAAACACATGCCAAATACTTAGAAAAAATTATGCTAAAGCACAACAATCAGTATTTCGGTTATGTTTGTAAAGGTTTACTCTTCACCCATTAGAAAGTAAGATTGGTTGAGCTCCTCTTGACCCTAAGAATGAAGATTGGTTGGGTTCCTCTTCACTCTTATAATTCAAGACCATCGTATGGATTCCCCTTGACATTTATGAATCAAGATTGTATTAGGTTTCTATTGACCTTAGGTAACAAGATTGTTACAAGGGTTACTCTTTACCTCAGAAGAAAGACTGTAATTGTTTTTGATTTGTTAGTAAAGAACAATATCTGACAAGTAGTTGGAGAGGAGACATAGCCTATTTATGGGATAGGTGAGCTTCTTTAAAATCTTGTGTCTCTCTCTTTCCTTCTCTCTTTACTTATCACTTGTTCTGTGCTTTGATTGTCAACTTATATGTTATCAATTTAGCATTCACTTTTGCATTGCTCTTTGAATTAAATTATCTTTTGTGGTAAGTTTATTTTGTTAAGAAAGTTTTTTTAATACTTAAGTCTCCCCCTTCTTGAATGCTCATAGGGTTTAAAGTTATTCCGAGCCTAAAACTAGTTTAAGCTCTCTTGGCTTGTAAATCAAGAATGATCAAATTCCAGCGTTAGAGTGGAGTTAGAAGCTCTAGAAGATAGTCTAGGTTCTATCTAAATTAAAACAGTTCAATAAACATACAAAAAATATTAAGGAAATATGCAAAAACATAGAAAATTCTTTTGAGACTAAATGCATGAATAGTCAAATTTCCAAGAATCCCTAAAATTTCAATGATGAAATTGCTCCACAATATATGCACCATTAGAAAGCTTATCAAATTTCCAACATAATGTTACTAATTTCAAAGTAATTGGCACACTATAACTGAAGAAAATCAAGAGCTTTGGATGGACTTTTACATAATATGAGGAAGTTTCTAGACAGATTCTTAGTATAATCATGTAGGAAATGGAAAGAGCTTCAATTTGACACCATGAACGCTCAGATTAGATGAGAAATGATTAAGATATGGCGATTTGAAACTAAAAGAGGCAAAAGGGCAATGAACAATGTTTTTGGCTTCATCGTATATGTGTGATTAGGGACCTAAATGGTGGGTTCTAGGGAGTTAAATGGTACTATTTAATAAATCACATTTAACTCTCCAGTGTAGAGAGTAAAACTCGAGGCAAAGGAGCCGTTTTTCCCTCGTTTTTTTAGTTAATGGAACAATGTTTCAGTAGTAAAAATTGAAGAAATAAACCTCAAATCGATTTGAAATCAAGTCCTAATCATTCCAAATGAATTAAAGACACTAATTGAAAATGGATCAAGGTTAAGAACAATTAAAACACAATAAAGTTAAGGAAAAATGACCAAGATGCCAACAAATCAAAAAACTATGTTTAAAAAAACATAAACTCCTAAACTTTAAAAGAAAAATAAAAACATTAAAAACAAACTGAAATCACACTCAAACTGAAATTTAAACCAGGGCACAACACAACTCAGAAAAAAGACAAAAGGAAAAATAACGTAAAATTACTTAAAAGGCACTTGACTTAAAAGAAAAGAACTTAACATAAACTAAAACCAACTAAAAGACTTGAGGAAAAAAAAAACTAAATAGCTTAAACAAAAACTAAAGAGGCTGAATCAAGGTTCCTAAAAGAGGTTTGTTACTTAAAAGCAAAAGAAGCTACCAAAAGGACTAAAAACACGTAAGAAAAACACCTAAAAGCACACTATAGTAATCGTAAACCTAAGGCACACCTAATTCAAATACAAGGACTAAAATAAGGTTGGGTTGCCTCTCAACAAGTACTTCTTTAAGGTCTTTTAGCTTGACCTTAAAGTTATGGGATTTTTAAATATAATTTTAGCTCACCATGCATAATATTAACTCCATACTTTCCAAAGGGGCAAGCTAAGTTACCATCAGCACTTATACCACCTAAAAAGCTCTTCTATGAACTATGAATCATACCCTTGATGAAAGTCCAATTAAAACACTTTTTCATAGAGAAATACATTGGCAAATGATCAAATATTGCAACTTTAGGAATAGGAACAAAAGAAGCAACACTAAGAAAATCCAAGGGCTTTAATGGCATTTTACTTGACTTAAACTCGTCAATCTAATCACAAGCTCCTAAAGTGTGGTTCTTTAAAACAACAAGAAGCTTTTCCTCTCCATTAATACTCTTTTCATCATGATTTGTGTCTAAATCTTCATCAAGTGAAAAAGCTAAGGTTTCTACTTCAGGGGTTTCTACATCATTTATAGGTTTGTCTATAATTCAAGAAAATTGAACCATAAATTCATAAAGTGAGTCATCATCACTCTCTATGGTTTCTTCACAAGATTGACATGGTTCATTGTTAGCACTTGGTGTAGAAGATTAAGGCTCATCAACCACCAAATCATGGCCTTCTTGACAATTAGAATTAAAATTGTCCAACTTTTCATTGTAAGTGTTAAGATTGCCCAAGTTAAGAGCTTGGTTGGCAGTTATACAATCATTAACCTCATTATCATTCCAAACAAAGGGCATTGAAAACTTTTTCATACCACTCTCTAAGTTACAAGGTTCTAGCTCATTTGAGTCATATAGAGAGTGGGTTGGGGAGGGTCACCAGGAAGCTCTTGCCTAAGATTGGCTAATATTCCTCTCTCTAGTTTGGATAAGAAGCTTTCAACTTAGCCATAGTAGGTTGAGGTTTAGGTGGATGTCTAGCCAAACTCTGATTAGCTAAGTCACATGTTTGAGCATAAATATCACTTTGAGGCTCCTTTTAATAGGAAAAGATGAATATTACTCATAAACAGATCGCCCATTCCAAGGGTAACCACAATTATTCATCGAGCCAGGGATATAAGAATTATTAAATTGATCATAATCACCATTACCCTAATAATTCCCAGAAACTTTAGGCTCATACCATTGGCGATCATGTGAATTGTATTTTTGCCTCCATATCTTTTCAGTGTCTAAAGATAGGCACTAAAAGATGGTCCACCAATCAAACAAAACATAAAGTAATCATAGAAAACAAATAATACAAGAAACAAATAATAAAAGGTAGAATAAGACAATATAGACAATATTTACACCCCTAAAGTAATTGATACTAATATATTCCTAATATCGCATAATATTCCTTAGCAACGACGCCAAAAATATGTTGTTGGCTAGTTTAACACTACTTAAGCTCAAATAAATAAATAAATTATAATTAAATTCAAATAAAATTTAAAAACAAAATTATAGTAGTGTACCGGTCAACAACTAATAAAGTGGAGTATATTTAAGACTCTAGAATGCCAAACCCATAGGAATAAATTGGTGACTACTAAGGCAATTGGATTAAAATTATCTAAGGAACTCAATATATTTAAATTAAATGGGTTAGTTGACTCAATTAAACTAAAAACACCAAAATTAAGCTAAAAGCTTCCAAGAAATATTATGGATTCCAAATTGCTTAAGGTTACTTACCTTAGGATTGGGCTTCAAATGATTAGTTGAGCTATAAATTGGAATTAAATGACTAATTTAAGGCCTTTACTAAATCAAGACATTAATATGGTTAAGTGTTGCGGTGTAAACAACATATAATTTTAATAAATTTAATCCTAGACCAACTAAAGGTAAGCGTACCTTGTCAACAAGTAGTATAAAATGGTAAGAAACTGAGTATCGTTGTCTTTATGAATCTTAGCGTAACACTAAGTCAATCGATGTCAAATTATCTAGACAACTCAAAAGGAATTAATTAAAGGGAAAATAAAAGGAGCAAACGAAAAAAAAAAAAACAAAGTTCAATCTAAACACAAGTTAAAGGAAAAGGAGTCTAACAAATGATAAATTAGCTAGTGCTTTAGATATAATGGGTTAAGTAAATAAGAACACAGTTGGATGGACTTAAGTCCTATGACACTAATGTAAGACATAACTAATGATCATAAGAATATTTTTTTTCTTTTAAACTCAATCCATCAAATTTGTTCCAATAGAAAAATTGGAATAAAAGGCATTAATTTCAAGATGCCTAAGATCAAGTTCGTTAATCATCGAAACCCTCATAAACGACTCTAGGGCCAATTCAACACCTAAATTCAATTGTGTCACCTAATTCATCTTCCAATAATCAAAAGCCTATGGTTATAGGTCATTTAATCATCTAAAAATCCTACTACGATGGCCACTCAAGCAAGATTAAAGATTAAGCATTTTAATTAGGCAAAATTCCTTCAACAAACATAAAACCCATTCAATAATAACCTTAACCAATCAAATAAAGCACATATAATTATCAATAAACTTCAAAATATTAACATACAAGACACATTCATTGATGAAATACAAGAGTTAAAACAAAATAGGAGAAAAGGGAAGGAAATATAAGCAACAAATGATCCAAATAAGTTGAAATCCACTCGTTGAACCCACTTACAAGCTCTTGAGACTCCTGATAAGATTGATATTTATTAAATTTTCATATGCTTTTTAATGTTATTTTATTGTTTAAATATTTAATTTGTGTTATATTTTGTTTAATGACAGATTTATTGTGATAACACAAATTTTATGTCAAAGCATGAAGAATTTAAAGAAATTTGAGCAAAGGCCAAAGATTGTTTCAATTTGAAAAAAAAGAAAAAAAAGAGAAAAAAAGATTTTAATTAAATTAGTTGAAACTCACCATTTTGCTTATGCAAAATGACGAGCTTAGGGACAAACGCAGAGGAGCTGCACATTCGGGCTTAACAGGCGGAAATACAAGGAGAGCATATTTAATTCATATTTATGCGTTGATCCCTAGGTTAGCTTTTGGTTGGTGGCTGCACAGGAATAAAACAAGAAATAAATAGCAGCTGGTGGCTTGGGAGAGACATGTGAGACGAGTGGCGGCTGCATATTTTTGTCTGGAGGTGCAGACGCTTAGCGAGGCTCCATACGTGAAAAGCTGCTGCCGGCTGGGTGCTTTGGGGGTCTTGCGGCTTGGAACGACTTGGAGTAGAATAGAGCTGCTACACTCGAAGACCATTAGACGCTACCAAGTGCTGCACCCGCACTTCACTCGGACCACACTAGACCACCAGAACACTACACCAGGCTCGGACCACGCACCTGCATGCACACCAAGGACCAGCACTAAAGAGACCAGAAGACGCTGCAGCAAAAATTGTTTGATTTTTTTGATTTTATTTTATTTTCTGAATTGCTTTGTTATTTAATTAGGTAAATGTTATGTTTTGTTTCTGAGTTTATGGTTTTAGTCCTTTTTATATTATAACATTTATTTGCTTTTAATATTAATTTTTTCCTTAGCAAATTTAAATTAAATTTCTTTTCATGTTTTTATTTTAGTTACGCTTTATGTTTTGATTATTACTTAGGTTTTTATTTATTTATTTTCTATTTTTATTTAATTTATAGTCATTAGAATTTTTTCTAGAAAGTTAGTTTAAGTTTTATTTAATTAGTTTTAGTTAATTAAATAATAGTTTAAGTTATGAGTGTTTGCATTAATTTAAAGGTCAATTTGTGATTTCCTTTATTGTTCTTAATTTTTCAGCTTTTATTTTCCTTTAATTAATTATGTTTAGTGTTTATTTAATTTATGGTTAAATAGACTTAATCAAGATAGATTGTAAGAGAGTATGTTAAGAAATTTAACTCTCTAATGGTTGATATTGAAAATATGTCAAACAAACATAAGCTCTTCAATTTCGTGTTCAGGTTATAATCATTAGCCCAAATAAAGTTACAGAGAAAAAATATGAAGGATGTAATAAGAGCAATCATGACCCCTAGTGTCTTTATCGACTTTTGGATGATAGATGAAAATAAGGGATCCTTTTATATTTCTTTAAAAGGGAAAGCTATAGTTCAACAAGAAAAGAGTGAGAGAAAAAAGAAAGACTCGCAGAAGGAATAAGACCTTAAAGGGAAAACCAAGCCATTTAATATTCCTAAACAAGGTAAGTCTTCTTCTAAGAAAGGAGAGGGTTATTTTTTATGTAATGGCACACATTTTGTAAAAGATTGTTTGCAAAGGGAGAAGTTGAATGCTCTAATAACGAATGGAGAAGGAGAGCCTTTAGATGTTGTTATCAATCCGATTACCTTATTGAATACAATGAATAGTGAGTCCAATCCTTTTAATAAGTTACTGTTTGTGAGTATACAAGTTAATAGGAAGGATATTATTGCAATGTTAGATAAGGGTTAGTGGAAAGGATGGTGCACAAGTTAGAGCTTAAGGTATCAAAGACACCAACGCAAATGAAGATCCCAATGGTAAAACACAAGTGGTGGTAAGAGCTACTTACGTTGTCCTAGTGAACATAGGGAATTAATGTGCTAAATTTAATGTCATGATAATACATCTGGATACTGCATATCGATTTCCTAAAGATAGCAAAGGCAATGCCGTATCCATACTCGAAAGGTATGATAATCAATTATTTTTATGTTAATTATTGTAGATCCAGTTATGGAACGACAGGTAACATAACAGTGGTAGCATATGTCTTTGTTGTGAGCATAGAGAAAGGATGGAAGACTTATTTAGCTATCATGTATGAGAACCATACAGTGAAAATCTCATATTCACATGTAACTTTGTTAACAAAATTTTAGGACTTGATGTTAAAGGAGTTGTTAAAAACTCTTCCCCCTTGTCACAAGGTTGACTATAAGATCAAGTTGGTTTTAAGAATCGTCCCTCCTGTCGTGCCTAATATAGAATGTCTCTATAATAATTGACCATATTTTAGAAAAAACTAAGTTAATTGTTAGACATAGGGGTCAATCCAACCATCTAGAGCCCTTATGGTACCTTTGTGTTATTGCTAAAGAAGTAAGATAAAGTACTTTGGATTTGTGTGAGCTATCAAGCCTTGAACATGAAAACAATTAAAAAAATTGTACCCATTGTTTAAGACTTGGTAACAAGGTTATTGCGTGCTATAGTGTTTATGAAGCTAGACCTTTAAAGTAAGTATTGGCAAGCATAAATAATTGAGGGAGTTAAGCAAAAGATAGCTTAAGATC
>JAOXYD010145153.1:0-10637 GCA_028565735.1 Pinacopodium congolense
GAATCAGGATTTAGGGAGGTTTGAATGCCACTATTGTTATAAGGTAGGCCATACTAAATGATCATAGCTCTTTACCCATTTAAAGCAGGATTGTGTGTGGGTTACTCATCACCCTTAAGTAAGATTATAAAGTTGCTCTTCACCTCCTCCGCAAAAAGAAGATTGTAAATATTGCTCTTGACGTCCTTTGTGGAAAGAAGAAGTTATAAGGGTTACTTTTCACCCTAAGGAAGATTGTTATATTTGAAAATTGAATGTCAAATGTGTTGGGAAAGGATTAGACCTATGTTATTTGGCCAAACCTCTATAAATCTTAGTTCACTTTTCTTCCCTTTTCATTTTTAAATTTATGTACTTATGATTATTGTTTATAATTGATTTAATTTGATTTATGTTTGCTTAAGCAATGACATGTCATATAGGTTGAATATTGGTTTAGTGATTACATATAGTTAAAATTGGTTTAGTTGTCCTAGGCTATTTATATTTTTTAAAAAATTAAAACACCCAATTTATCCACCTTTTTGGGTTCCATAGAACTTTCAATTAAATTGCATTTATGAATGATGTCTTTGATGTATTGTTATGAATTTCCTTATGCATTTTAAATCTCGTTATAGAAGTTTGAATATTTGAAAATTAATCATGCATGATTATGAGCGAATTCATAAGTTTGCATAATTTTAACTAACTTAGAAAATTGTAGTGAAAATAGGAAAGTTGACAATTTTAAAGATGAATTTTTTATATGAATGTGTAGTTGTGTTTTATTTGAAATCATTTGGTTTCATTGTTTATGGCTTTGTGAGATGGGTCACATCCTTTGTATGATAATTATGTGGTATTATGTGTTTTTAAGTGCATCATAAAATTGATTTTTAGTAATTCGTTGCCTTCGGTTATGAAAAAAGGAGTATCCCTCTTAGAATTGGTAAGTGATGTTTATTAATTATGCTATTTAATGATAGAGTAAATATCCTTTTACTCTCTGTGTTTTCATGATTTATTAAATACATTCCCTGTGTTTTTAAAAATATCTCAGATCCCCTTGTATTTTTAAAAATATCCCAGACCCCCTTATATTTTAACAGAATTACCAAATGCCCCCTGAAACTATTATGTGATAACGTGGCGATTGACGTGGTGAGTATGCTGACATGGCAAGTTGATTGTGCTAACGTTAAAGTGGTGACTGTACATCCCTGATGACGTGACGGATTACATGGCGAGTGATGTGGCAGTTACTGTATAGAGGGTGTTTGAAATAAATGAAAAACATAGGGGTGTTTAATAAAAATGAAAAATACAAGGAGTTTTTGAAAAAAAAATGAAAAATACATGGGAGTTTTTGAAAAAAATAAAAACTATTAGAATAAAATTTTCATAATTAAGAATAATTAAAATAACCATTTTAATGAGATAATTAACTCTAATTAATTAATTTATTAATTAGTTCTAACTTAAAAAATTGTTAATTTAAAACTCCAAATTAAATTAACTATAAATGTATATTTATATTTATAATGCTTGTATTAAAAATAATTTTGAAATAAAAATTTCATAATATTAATTACACGAAATATTATTTGTAGACACTTGAACTGTTATTTGTCCTCAATCAACTTATTTAAATACTCATTCAAAATTTTTCTAATAGTTCTTAAATGTCAATCATGCACTTTTTAGGAGTGATTTATATTAGTTTTTATATCTTTTTACTATATTTTCACTCTTAAATATCTATAAAGTTGTCCTACTTATGAGTGTTTTTATTTTATAGCATATTCAAAGCTATTTTGACTTAATTAGATTGAAAAGAATAAAAAAAGGAGCTTAAAGTCACAAATGGAAGCAATTTTGGGAGAGCATTTTGTGGCACTTCTAGAACTAGAAAAGGTGTGGAATTAATTTAAGGACTTAAGGCATCATGTTATGAAGTTGCATACCAAATTCCAAGCTTATTTGACAAGCCATAAGGAGTGTACAAATGAAAGAATAAGATAAGCTTAATTGAGCTCTAGATTTGGTACAGCTGATTTAAGGAAGGCATTAGGTGCACATCTAGAGCTCCAAATGCTATGAAATTTTACAGGGTGTTATAACATCATGTGACTCCATACTTAAATAAAACAACATCGTTTTATGATTTTTAAAGGTAAACTTGACCAAATTAAACCCAAAATGCCCCCAAAACCCTAGTAGCCTCCCAAGGCATATAAAAGGAGCTTTAAAACGTAGAAAAGAGGTGGATTTGAAGATTGGAAGAAGAGAAACACATGGAAGTTTTAGAGGTTCATTCATAGCTAGGGTTTAGTTTAGGTTTTCTTTTCTTTTGTTCTTTCTTTGCATTGATAAAGTGGATTAGATCCTTAAAGAGCATTTAAGGTGGATTAAAGAATTGGTTCCAACAAAAAATATTAATTTTAATTATATTCCTTCATCTTTCTTTCTTATTTTCTATTGACTCTTGTTTTTCGTCAATGGATGTGTGTTTTCTTATTATATTCTTTCTTTTATTATTGAATATTTGTGCTTAATTTGTTTATCTAGAGTTGGGATTTTATGTTTCTTGTTTGATTAGAGGATTTTTGTCTAATTAAAGTGCTTAATTTAATCTTTCTGTGATTGGCCATCTTAGTTAGATTTTTAGATGATTAAAGGATCCATGACCATAGGCTTTTAATTATTCGAAGATTAATTAAGTGACACAATTGAAATTAGGTGTTGATCAACTCTAAAATCTTTTATGCATTTTCTTAGATCTAACAAACTTAGATTTAGGCATCTTGAGATTATTGCCTTTTGTTCCAATTTGTTTATTAGACCTAATAGATTAATTGAGTTTAAAAGAGAAAAGGTGTTTCCATGACCAATGGTTATATCTTGTTTTCGTGATGAATGCCTTAAATCTATCTAAAGAATTGTTTCTTATTTGTTTAGCCCATTGAAATATAAAGCCCTAGCTAATTTATCATTTGTTAAAATCTTAATTTATTAGCTTATATTTAGATTGAACATTATTTCTTTTTGTTTTAGTTAATTCCTTTTTATTTTCTTTATTAATCAATCAATTTAGATTCGTCTAGATAATTATCATTCATTGATTTAGTATTACTCTCATATTCTTAGAGAGACGATACTCGATTTCTTACCATTTTATAATACTTGTTGATAAGGTCCACTTTCCTTTGGTTGGTCTAGAATTAGATTAATTCAAAATTAGAGTTTAGTTAAACCACAACAAATTTTGCACACCATTGCCAGGAAATCTAATTGTTAATGCTAGGGATATTAGTGTTGATTTCCTTTTTTTTTTTAATTTTCGAATCATACACGTGTTTGTCTTATTTGTGATCTCAGGTAGGTGCCAATATGGATAGGTAAGACTATCTAAACTACTAGTGGTGTGATGGCCATGTGTCTTCAGTCGATGGAAGAAGAGTAAAGTAGATGACTTATGGGAACCATGAGAGTAACATTTACAGATATAATGGGATGCATCATCCAAGTTATTTTTTGAGTGATCAGGCTTACTTTGAGCTACCTCAACAGAGTTATTATCAATAGCAAGGTGAAGAATCAAGGCTCCAGGAGCTATTAATAAATGTCCTCTCCACATCAAGGAAGGCTATATCCACATTTGAGGCTCAGTTCAAAAATATAGAGGCCTCTACTTCCAACTTGGCACCGCAATTAGAACAATCAATTCAATACATTGATTAGTAAATTCATATATACAAATGAGGCTATGCATGAAACTATGGAGGCTAGTATCACTTCTGTTTTTATATTATTATTTTGTGCTTCTTTTTTTTATTTTTATTTTTTTTTTCTTATAAAGAAAAACAAAAACATGTTTGGTTGATATTTGTAACAAAAAAATGAAAAATAAAAATATATTTTGTTAAGATTTATAAAAAAATAATTTAATAGTAATAATTAAATATAAAATAAATTTAAAATTTTAGACTAAAACATTTTTATACACCTTAAAAACACATTATTAGTTAATATATTATATTAATTATTCAATATAAAAAGTATGTTTATAAATTCTGTTTTTAAAATATAGAAAAACATCATTTTCTTGTTTATCTATTTCTATTTTCATTTTTCTGATTTTAAAAATAGAAAAACAACACAAAATATAATCAAACTCATTTTTTTCGTTTATTACAAAAACAAAAAAGCAGAAAACATAAGTAAAACCAAACACTCCCTTAAAGTTTGGAGGTTTTTCTTTCTTCTATGAATTGGATCCCTATGAATGTTTTACAATTGTATGGGTTCGTTTTCTCTAAATTATTTGGCTTTGCTGTTACTGCTTCCTAAACTTAAAAAGTTGGCATCTTCATCTTCTGGGTTTGAGAAAGTTTACATGAACCTATTATGATTACTTGTTTCCTCTTCTAAGATGGACTTGTTTCACAAAGGGAAACCACAGTATAAAGATATTCCTTGACATGTTAGTTCCTTTCGTGAATAGGGATATGAATTTAATATGTTCTTCTTGTTTCTTTGTGTTGTTACTATAATATCTGGTTTATTCAACTTTGGTGACAGATGCTTTAAGACTTGATTTCTGGGATGTTAACTTTATATGTCAAGCTACCCTTTTCCTTATTTCCTTTTCTCTAATTTACGATCTCTGTTGATTTATGCATCATGAGATTCAAGAAGGGAATGAAGGTGGAAGTATTGAGAAAAGAGGGTGTGCCTTTCGGTAAATGGCGTGTTGGTGAAGTGATCTTAGTAAATGAACAAGCTTGCACTGTTAGGTATGATTTTCCTCATGCGAATATTCTAGAGAGGGTCTCAGGCCTTGCCCTTCCCCTATAGATAGTCTAGATACTTGGGACTGTTGGTGATGTCCTTAAGGTGTTTGATGATTATTGTCATGCCAAAAAAGGGAATAGGAAAAGTATGATCTTGAAACTTATAAGTGTGAGCATTACACACTTTTTGTATTTATCTTTTAATCTTATTTGACTTTACGTTGAGTTATATGTCACAAAGAATGACAGTGGTAGACAAGGAAGGTCATCTGTAATGAGGACGTCATGAAATTAAGTGGAAGAGAATGTCATGCCCAACACTCTAAGAAAAGAGTAGATAAGGTGATTTTTACATCCAATACATAGGAAATGGTCTGGAAACTTATAAATGTAAGTGCTGTACACTTTTTCTATTCAATTTTTTAAGGAGAGAATAATAATCTTGGGATACCATCCATGGAAACCAGCAGCAATTTTGAATGTTTTGAGAGAATACTACTGTTTGGTTCGATTACTTGGGTCTTCCATGGAACTCTAATTCAACAAAATTAACATCAAGGTTTACTTGTCATGGCAAAATGGAGAATAGATTGTCATACTAAAGGTAAGTTAAATTGGTTCTTCCATTCCCTTAATGATTATAAAAACATTATTTTGAGTATGTTGTTTCTATCTCAACTCTAAATCTAGTAGGTTCGCTTCATCATTTGAAGTTCTACTGAGCTTCTTTTCCAAATTTTTCTTCTTTTGTATGACCTGGATTAAATTTATTGGCTAATAAACATCTATGGCTTTTCCTTTCAGGTTTTTGGTAGCTGTGAACTTGTGAATACCAATAAACTGTCAACTTTAACTAGTTATCGAAGGATCTAACCCTATGTTACACAAAACAATGTCAAGATAAAACTTCTATCATGCCAGGATAATAATATTATATTAGCTCCAACCTTGAAAAGAGCATCACTATTTTAGTGTGATATCGAGATTCTAAACAAAAACTTCAAAAAAAACAAGAGCAATAAAGAAAGAGGGTGAAGACCAACTAGCAGTGTCTTATTACCAATCTTTGCTTCTAAAAAAATAGGGATGGTGTTTCTACTCCTCAGGAATGTCAAGTTAATATCTGCCCAAATACATTTGACCATTATATGAAAAAGGATTTGAATGAAATGGGGAGGAGAAAATCAAATTAGTTTGGCGTGTTTTTTGTGCAAAAGGCTTAGAATCTGATGATTTTGATATTGATGCATGCTCTATTGGTAGCTGTAGAATTATTAAGAATGGTCCAGGCCATCTTTACATTCCCATGTTAGCATGATATAATCCTAAAGTAGATATTGGTAGTAATGATAAATCTTTTTATCATTCTGGATATCAGGAAAAGTTTTCAATTAGTTCAGGGGATGCCGTAACAAAAAAAATCCATAGATTATAATTGCATGCTTATCATTGCATTCTAGAGGCATTGCACACTTTTGGGCCCTTAAGCTGGGAATAAGAGGCACTGTTGACTAATCTGCACACTTCATTAAATATTTCAAGTGATGCACATTTGATAGAGCTAAGAAACTTAGGGTTAGTTGGGTTCACTTTTTTGTTTTTATTTTCTATTATTTGTGCATGTTCATCAATCTCTGTGTATTTTTTTTAGATTCTGTGCTTTTTTGTTATTTTTCGATTTAAGTATTTAAAAAAATCAAAATAAGAATGGAAATAAACAAGCCCTTAATTTCTGATGGAACAAGCTAACTAAGTTAATAGCTCTCCAGTATCCTTCATTGATACATTCTCCAGTAGACACTAGGCTTTGGTGATTATCATGGCTTCTTCTATTTTAATAAGCAGTACAAATCTGTCATGTTTTATAGTTTTCATAAATGTTGAAGCCATGGTGTTTTGGCATGAAAATTGTAGTTGTAAAACAGATGCAGATTTATACAATCTAAGCTTTTGGAAGATTGTTATGTTGTTAGTATGGATGTCCCATCATCCTTCCTCCCTCCTTACTTCCCTTTTCATCCTTTTCTTATGGAACTACCGACTTTTTTATAGTATCTTATAAGATTAGAACTTCATGATTTTGTGTAAAGTTACAGAAGCTATGAAATTTATTTGATTATATTTATGCAAAATATTCAGGTTCTAAGATTTCATAATTTGAGATTGTTTTATTTGTAGCTGCATGAAGAAATTTAGCCTTTAATTATGTCATTAAGGATGATAAAGGTGATGCTCGAAGAAATTTTAGAAAGGAATTATTGGGTTTTCCATTAGTATCATAGCTGGACCAAATTTGTGTTGTCGTAGTCCTGAAGTAATACCTTTGGCTTCTTTTTTTTAATTTTTTCATTCCAATTTTGGTGCTGATGAGAGGACTAGTGAACAAAGTTCTTTTTTCTTTTAGGGGTTGTTTGGTATCACTTCTATTTTTTTTATTATTATTTTGTGTTTCTGTTTCTTATTTTTGTGTTTCTATTTTTCTTATAAAGAAAAACAAAAACCTATTTGGTTGGCATTTGTAATAAAAAAATAAAGAGTAAATATCTTTTTAACCCCTTATATTTTTATAATTTATCAAATACCCCCTGTGTTTTTAAAAATATCCTAGACCCCTGTATTTTAACAAAATTACCGAATACCCCCTGAAACTATTATGTGCTGGCGTGGCGAGTATGCTGATGTGAAAGGTTGATCATGCTGACATGACAGTAGTGACTGAATCGCAATCCTGACATGGAGGGTGATGTAGAGGTTGACATGGTAGTTACTGTACAAGAGTTGTTTAAAAAAAATAAATAACACAAGGGATATTTGATAAAAATAAAAAACAAAGGGGTTTTTTGAAAAAAAAAAGAAAACTATTAAGATAAAATTTTCATAATTAAGAATAATTAAAATAACCATTTTAATGAGATAATTAACTCTAATTAATTAATTTATTAATTAGTTCTAACTTAAAAAATTGTTAATTTAAAACTCCAAATTAAATTAACTATAAATGTATATTTATATTTATAATGCTTGTATTAAAAATAATTTTGAAATAAAAATTTCATAATATTAATTACACGAAATATTATTTGTAGACACTTGAACTGTTATTTGTCCTCAATCAACTTATTTAAATACTCATTCAAAATTTTTCTAATAGTTCTTAAATGTCAATCATGCACTTTTTAGGAGTGATTTATATTAGTTTTTATATCTTTTTACTATATTTTCACTCTTAAATATCTATAAAGTTGTCCTACTTATGAGTGTTTTTATTTTATAGCATATTCAAAGCTATTTTGACTTAATTAGATTGAAAAGAATAAAAAAAGGAGCTTAAAGTCACAAATGGAAGCAATTTTGGGAGAGCATTTTGTGGCACTTCTAGAACTAGAAAAGGTGTGGAATTAATTTAAGGACTTAAGGCATCATGTTATGAAGTTGCATACCAAATTCCAAGCTTATTTGACAAGCCATAAGGAGTGTACAAATGAAAGAATAAGATAAGCTTAATTGAGCTCTAGATTTGGTACAGCTGATTTAAGGAAGGCATTAGGTGCACATCTAGAGCTCCAAATGCTATGAAATTTTACAGGGTGTTATAACATCATGTGACTCCATACTTAAATAAAACAACATCGTTTTATGATTTTTAAAGGTAAACTTGACCAAATTAAACCCAAAATGCCCCCAAAACCCTAGTAGCCTCCCAAGGCATATAAAAGGAGCTTTAAAACGTAGAAAAGAGGTGGATTTGAAGATTGGAAGAAGAGAAACACATGGAAGTTTTAGAGGTTCATTCATAGCTAGGGTTTAGTTTAGGTTTTCTTTTCTTTTGTTCTTTCTTTGCATTGATAAAGTGGATTAGATCCTTAAAGAGCATTTAAGGTGGATTAAAGAATTGGTTCCAACAAAAAATATTAATTTTAATTATATTCCTTCATCTTTCTTTCTTATTTTCTATTGACTCTTGTTTTTCGTCAATGGATGTGTGTTTTCTTATTATATTCTTTCTTTTATTATTGAATATTTGTGCTTAATTTGTTTATCTAGAGTTGGGATTTTATGTTTCTTGTTTGATTAGAGGATTTTTGTCTAATTAAAGTGCTTAATTTAATCTTTCTGTGATTGGCCATCTTAGTTAGATTTTTAGATGATTAAAGGATCCATGACCATAGGCTTTTAATTATTCGAAGATTAATTAAGTGACACAATTGAAATTAGGTGTTGATCAACTCTAAAATCTTTTATGCATTTTCTTAGATCTAACAAACTTAGATTTAGGCATCTTGAGATTATTGCCTTTTGTTCCAATTTGTTTATTAGACCTAATAGATTAATTGAGTTTAAAAGAGAAAAGGTGTTTCCATGACCAATGGTTATATCTTGTTTTCGTGATGAATGCCTTAAATCTATCTAAAGAATTGTTTCTTATTTGTTTAGCCCATTGAAATATAAAGCCCTAGCTAATTTATCATTTGTTAAAATCTTAATTTATTAGCTTATATTTAGATTGAACATTATTTCTTTTTGTTTTAGTTAATTCCTTTTTATTTTCTTTATTAATCAATCAATTTAGATTCGTCTAGATAATTATCATTCATTGATTTAGTATTACTCTCATATTCTTAGAGAGACGATACTCGATTTCTTACCATTTTATAATACTTGTTGATAAGGTCCACTTTCCTTTGGTTGGTCTAGAATTAGATTAATTCAAAATTAGAGTTTAGTTAAACCACAACAAATTTTGCACACCATTGCCAGGAAATCTAATTGTTAATGCTAGGGATATTAGTGTTGATTTCCTTTTTTTTTTTAATTTTCGAATCATACACGTGTTTGTCTTATTTGTGATCTCAGGTAGGTGCCAATATGGATAGGTAAGACTATCTAAACTACTAGTGGTGTGATGGCCATGTGTCTTCAGTCGATGGAAGAAGAGTAAAGTAGATGACTTATGGGAACCATGAGAGTAACATTTACAGATATAATGGGATGCATCATCCAAGTTATTTTTTGAGTGATCAGGCTTACTTTGAGCTACCTCAACAGAGTTATTATCAATAACAAAGTGAATAATCGAGGCTCCAGGAGTTATTAATAAATATCCTCTCCACATCAAGGAAGGTTATATCCACATTCGAGGCTCAGTTCAAGAGGATTAAGGCCTCTATTAACAACTTGACACTGCAATTAGAACAATCAATTCAATACTCTGATTAGTAAATTCATATATACAAATGAGGCTAGGCATGAAACTATGGAGGCTAGTATGAAGAGTAATACAATATCTATCTAAAGCATGGAAATGCATATAGGGCAGATGATTGGGTTTAGTGGATATGAGCAAGAAGATATGTCTATCATTACAAAAATGGAACCAAGTGAGCAAGTTAAATAAAATACACGTAGTGAGGAGTTGATTAGTGATCCAATTAAGAAACAAGAAGAAGCTGTTGATGTTGTTGACTTCACTTATGAAAAGGTACCTTCGTTCATTAACTTTATTGGCATCACATTTTTTGATTACTTGTAGGGAACTAGATGCCAAAATCCTTTTCTAAGGTACCTTATACAAGTAACTGAAGGTATGGAGAGTAAATGGGAGGTAGGTGTAAAGGCTCATTCATTTTTAGTAAGTCATCCTGGATATGAAGATTTCAACCGAAGGTCTGGACTTAGTGTAAGCCCTATGGCAATTAAGAGGGGGGTGAATTGGGTATTAAAAACTTTTTTCTAATTCAATCTAACAACCTAAATCAATTGGGAAACTAGATGCAATCACTAAACAAAGATTCAACCTAAGATGGAATGTGAATGCAAATATCAAAATAAATGCAATAGGTTGAGATAAGAGAAAGACACAAG
>JAOXYD010145164.1:0-10637 GCA_028565735.1 Pinacopodium congolense
CTCAATCAAATATAGCTCTTTTTACACCTAACTCCTCAAATGATTATGATTATGCAAATTAACAAAAAGTGCCTATAAATATGGAAAATTCATAAATAAATAGAGGTAAAAACATATTAATTCATAGTCTAAAAGTCTATATAAATACCCCTATCTATTATGGAAAAATAAATTTTAAGAGGAAGTTACATCGAAATTGAAGCGAAAATATGGGAAAGTTAACTTGTTTAATACTTTATTTAGGGCACGTTTAGTTGGGTTGTTGGTTGTGGTTTTTAGTTGTGGTTTTTGTGTTGTTGTACTGGGTTTTGTGTATTTTTCTAGTTTTTATGCTATTTTTTCAGCTCTAATGTGTTATTTTTATTGATTTCTGTGCTTTTTTTTGTTTTTGTGTTTAGAAAAATAGGAAATGAAAAACCAAAAGCAGAAACCCAACTAAACAAGGCCTAAAGCTTCTTATTTATCATTATTGTTCTAATTTAGTATTAAAATCAAGGGGAAATTTAGGGAGAGAATGTGATAAAAGTAAATGCCTATTACATGATAAAAGTTATAGAGAAGGATAGTGCTCAGCATAAATCTAAAATCTTAGGCCTTGTTTCATTTTTTTTCTAGTTTCTTATTTCTATTTTTTTAAAACATAGAAATGAAATTGTGTATATTTTTCTAAACATAGAAATGAAGTAAACGAGTTTATAAATGAAACCAAGTTTTTCAATATAAATAAATAAATAATCATGTTTCTCTCTATTTTATAAACTCATTGATTTTTTTCATCTCCTTCTCTTCACCAGTTTTCTTCTCTTCACTAACAACATGGTGCAAGCACTAGGTGCTATAGCTACTACACCACCAACAACCACTCCAAAAACATCTCCAGAGGCAGTGTTTGACTCCTCCTTAAATCGCAATACCAGCTTCTCCATCATCACTGGCACCAACTCCTTCACCATATATGGCCCCTAGTTCCATACCTATGTCAACTCCACCATCTTCAACACCGACCCCAGTTTCCTTCTCTCCTCTATCTCCTTTGCCATCCATCCCCACACCTAGCTAGAAAGGTCATGCTTCCCCACCTTCTATCACCACTATTCGACCCTCTAGTGCCTTTGTTGTCATCAAAGTCGTTGTCACTTGAACTAATCTTACATAAACTTTTTTCACATTCTTTTTAGTTTATGTGTTTGTTTAGTAGACAAAACAAATCAATTAGTGGGTTTTTCTTTATTCAATTAATTAAAAAAACAATTGATTAACAAAATATATAGAGAAAAAGGTTTGATGGACTTTTCATTATTCAATTGGTTTAATTTCCAAGAACTTATAATGATAATGCAAATTAATTAACATAAGAATATAATTTGATATATTAAGAAATAAATTAAATTTAAATTTAATAGTAACATCTTATAATATAATAAGAATAAAATAAAAAACATTATGCTAAAATTAAACAAGTTTTTGTTTTTAATTTTTTACTACAAATATCAATTAAAAGGATTTTTTATATTAGTATTTTATTACAAATCTTAGCTAAATAGGTATTTGATTTTTAAAAAATAAAAAAAGTTATTAAAGCAGAGAATGAGAGAAAAAAAAGAAAATATAAAGCTATAATAAAAAAATAAAAGTAATACAAAACGACTCCTTAATTATAATATTTGAAAAATTATTCAAAAGCGATTAGAAATTAAACCACTAAGTTTAGTAAGATAACTGAACCAATTGGGAGTAAAGTAAATGAATCATTAGATTATTCAGGCTACATATGGTTACCTAGAATCTTCATACAAAATGTAGCCTTGGAAAGGTGGTGTTTCCCTTTAACTCCTTTAACTCCTTTAATATGATCAAGATAACTGAACCAATTAGGAGTAAATGAATCATTAGATTAGTATGGGAATTAACTGGCATTTTAGTTCTCTAATCTATAGGTGCTTGACAAGTAGCTTAAATCATTTTAATATGATTTTCCAATAGCGTTACAAAGTAATGAACAAGCAGAAACTATTTATTTCAAGAATCAATTAACATTAGACTAAATCAATTTGTCTTAGGTTATGAATTAAAAGAATAATTTTGGAACACATGCTTTAAGAATCAAGTAGTAAAGGGCCCATTTTTTGATGGGAGGAGTTTCATATTTCGTAATTTAGTGCTAGTCTAGTGGAGTGCATTTTGAAAGGATATCGAGACCTTTTATTATTACTTTATAAGCATTAATGAACTTTGCTTGTGTATATAGGAATGATTATGCCTTACATAATGGATCCTACTGATATGATGCTTGATTATGAATGTGTACCACCTTTATTCTATTAATTCATTTTCATTTAAAAAAAATCAAACCATTAAGATCAGAAGATTTTCTAAAAAGAAAGGGTGACATCAAAATTTGGGGGAAAATGATATGAAGCTTTCTTCCATCGCTTTTAGGCAAGAATTTTTTCCCATTATTAATATTTCTTTATTTGAAAATTAATTTTGGGCATTCAAACTTAAAAGAATATTTCATGTATAAGGATTAAGAAATTCAGAAAAGACTTTTAAAACCTTAATTTAAGTTAGTAATATTTTTATTTTTCAAAAAATTAAGTATTATATATTATTTTTCTAATTTCTATTAAGTTGAATTTATTTTATCATTTCATTACCTTTTAAAGACTTTAAATCATTTTTTAAAAGATTTTCACTACACCATGTAAGAAAGGCTATGTTCTTACATTTTATCGTATAAGGAAATTACTTCATATATGATTGTCAATTGTCACAACATATGAATTTCAAAATCATTTTCATAAGAATGAACTTTTTATTTTCTAAAAAGTGTTATGTATAGTATTTTATTATAATAAAATTGATATATTTTGTAGAAGAGTCCAACTAAATAACTAATTTTTATCTTATAATTATTTGAAATATAATACTAAATATTTATAATCTTATATATTTTAGTATAATATGAACATGCTTGAGGTCTTAAAATAATATCTATGTATATATATATATAAAAAGTTTTAAGATACAAGACCTTGACTTTTTACAACCTATAATGAAATATTTTTACTGGTTTTTACTATATTATAAGTATACAAGTCGTAACTTATAGTATAACATATAATAATTCCATGAGGATTGAATATAAACACTTAATAATTTGAATCGCACTTTGTTTAACGTAAATCGAAATTATAGAAACTAAAAATTAAACTAAACTAATAAATTCAATGAATCAAACCGTTGAAGACAACAAAACAATCAAGTTCCTCAATGATAAAGCCTTAGGGATTATTCCATCCTTGTTATCTTCCTTTTACCTTATTGATTTAATCGTGTTTGATTATAGATACCTAATCTTTGATTATCCTATCTCAAGATCTAATCAATTAATCCCAATTGAATCAATCACAAGCTGAATTGCAACCTCTCAGTTTACAAACTACTTCTAAACATGCAATTAAATTTCAAGCAATCCTAAGGAAAATTAATAAGCAACTAAGAGCTCTCTTTAATTACACGCTAATTTGATAATTACAGGTATGTTAGCTTACCAACTCTCCTTGTGTAACCTAACTCAAATAAATCAAAATAATCTCTCGATTTGAAGTGATTATTGGCTTAACAATTAACACAAACAACTATATATTAAATCAATAACATAAAAGTTGGATAACAATTCAAGAAAAAACCTTAAACTAGATTTACCAATCCATAATCATGTTCAACAAACCACTATTAAACATCAAAAGAAAAGCAATGGAAAGATAAAAAAAGTTGATGAATGTTAAAGCCCCTTTTGCTGGAAATTAGGATAGCCCTATTGAATCTTGATTCTCCACTTTGATCTTAAGTTTCTTGATTTTTTTTTCTCCTTCAAAACCCTTTCTTTTCCATCTTGGATGTTACTTAGGCTTGGAATGGCTACTGCTAGGGTTTTTTCACATCTTCCCAATCCAAAATATCATAGAAACTAACTTGAACATGTCATCTTGACTATTCTATAACTTCTCCTACGTGGCTCAAATGGTGATGAAATTTGATATGTAGTTTCCTCACATGATGTTCTTTCATTAGAAATTTCATAACATTTGAGCTCCATAAGTATACCTAATACATCACCAAAGTTACCTATACCAAACTTGGTGCTTGTTTGAGCTTCTTGTGTTCTTCTCTTAATACATTTTCAATGGCTTGTCATATGACCTTAAAACTTGGTAGGGAACTTTATCATGCTCTAAGTCCTCAAATTGATTCAACACCTTTTCTAACTCTAAAAATGCCTCAAAATGGTCACTAAATTTCTACAATCCATAAGAACTTAAGTAATATCTTATTTAACAATTACTCTAATATGCACCTAAATCATATGGAATTACCTTTAAAACCTAAGATAATCATTATGAATCATGATTAGATGATGTACTACTAAGGTTCCATCAAATAACCTCACACTTGAACTGTTGTTTATCCTCAAGCAATGAACTAAACATCCACTCAAAACAAAATCAATCTAGAGTTAAAAGTTAATTGAGTAAAAACAAATATCAATCAATGCTTTTGATTTAACTCACATATTACAATTCTTTCATGACAAAAACTTTATTACCACACATATTCACACTATTAGTAAATAGGTAACCTTTAATGTGTAATGTCAAGCATTTAACTAACTTCATGTGGATCATCATGCAAACTTGTTCAAGGATATAACGGTAAAAAAAGCACAACTTAAGTTTCAAATTAAAGAAAAATTTTTGGTCTGTACCATGTCTTTTGACACGAGGGCAAATATTTTATTGTGAATGCCCCTCGGTTACTCAACTTGGTACCCTTTTTAGCTTGTTTGCAATATTAACTAGCCTTTTGACATGAAGGTGAACATTTTGTCATGAGTACCCTTAGTTACTTTAGCGAGCTCATATTTGCAAATGGTTACTATCTCTACTTATGAACTTCAACCTTTTATTGGTATAAAGCCAGTAGAGTGAATGTTTTTGCTCTCTTTATTTAAGCATATACAAACTTGTCATTCATTAAATTAAAAACTATTCCAAATTCACATGACTATGCATGAGTAACAACATCAAAAACTTGATATTATACACTAAGTTCAACCAAACACATATGCAATCAATCAAATGAAATGAAAAAAAAATATAAATCATTATAAAATTTATTAATGTTCATAAAATCAAAAAAATCGATTGAAATAAAATACCACAATTAATAATCAACTTATAATTTCATCCATTCAAAGATAAGATATCTAAGCCATTCCTATTAGGCTCACAACAATTCAAGTGTATGAGTAAATGAAAAAAAAAGGCTCAAGTTCATATTCCTCCCTACACTTAAATCTAAATTTTCCTTAATTTAGAGGATGAAAAAAGTAATGTGCATGACCTGTAAAAGAGGAAAGGAGAATAAAATTATACCAAAAATTGAGGTCCACTTGTAGGCATGGCATGAGACAGTTCATTCCATTTCATATGACGAAAAGACTTTGAATAAAGAAGATATAAGATTATTTCATCCACCAAACCTATAATCAACAAGATAAAACACCAAGCTTGTATTTGAATTATCAATAATAAGAAATCCTAAAATAAAACAATAAAAAATAACTTAAATTTTAAAAGACAACAAAATCTTAACTAAGAACATAAATGATAATTTAGGGCTATTAGCTTAATTATACTCAGTTTTGGTTTTAAGAAACAAGAGAAAGGAAAGAGATTACTTCCCTTTCTTTTGGTGAAAATTCTCCAAGATATAACTTGTCATGATACCTGTTCGTCTTTAACAGTTTTTCTTTAGATTTTTCTAACTCGAGAGCTTCCTGCTTATAAACTTGAGCAATTTTAAATAGTCATCTCCACTAAGACTTAAGTTTACCCATAATCAACTTTAACCTTCCTTTAATCATCCTCTTTCTCATCTTAGCTAACCTCTCCTCTTGTTCTAGAATTTAAGTCTTTAAGAATACTAATGTGTATTATTTTTCCTTTACCTAAGAAAGCATATACCAAATGTGGAATAAGGATTATAACTTGAGCATTGGTGGTTTCACTAAGGAGAATGGAATAAGGGCATTCGTTCTTCCTAAAGGTTCTTGTTTAAACTTTATAACCAACCCCTCATCCTTTTTACTTCCTTCGTCATCTTTCAACTCCACCTTTTCCCTATGCTTCATCTCTTGCTTCTTTCCATACTCAGCAACCACATCTATTTTCATGCAAGCACTTCCCTCAACTATATTTTTCAGTGTCTTGATTATAATAAACTACACTGCCTCATCACCAATATGAAGGACTAACTTTCCATTATAGACATCAATCAATACCCTTCTAGTTTTCATGAAAGGCCTACTAATATCAACGGATAGCTCTTATCCTCCTCAAAATCTAACGTCGCGAAATCCACTGAAATGATGAATTTGTCTACTTTAACAAGTATATCTTTTGCCACACCGACTGACTTTTTGATTGATGATCTGCCCATTGTATAAAGATAGATGTTAGCTTCATGTCTCCAAGCTCCAATTTCTTGAAAATGGACAAAGGCATAAGATTAATACTTATACCTAAGTCACATAAATATTTATAAAATTTAAGATTACCAAATACACAAGGGATATTAAAACTCCTTAGATCTTACAATTTTGAGCGCATGTGACTGGTAATGATGGAGCTATAACTTTTTTGATAAGGATACCATTTGATTATCCTCTGAAGTCTATTTGTTAATCAAAATGTCTTTGAAGAACTTCAAGTACTTAGACATGTTCTCCAAAGCCTTTATAAAAAGATAGGTTGATTTGTAACTCTTTCAACTTCTCTAGAAATTTGGAAAATTGAGCATCCGTCTAGTTCTTCTTCAACCTTGTAGGAATGAGATCTTTGTAGTGTACGATGCTGGTGGCACATATGGCTTGGCGTCCTTCTCCTCCTCTTCTTTTGCTAGGCTCTCTTCTTTACAAGATTCATCCTTCTTCTCAGCTAGTTCTTTTAATTCCTTCCCACTTATTACTTTAATGGCCTTTAGTTGCTCCCTTAGATTGGACTCTGTGTCGCTTAGGAGACTTCCTACACTTTTAATTGATAATGCATTGGCTAGTTACCAAACTTGAACCTCCAAATTATGGATAGAAGATGCATGATTCCTTATAATCTGCTCGAACTTTACTTCCATCCTCTTTTGACTCTCATCTTGACCTACAAACTTGGAATGTAATACATCCATTAGCTTGTCTATCTTTGATTCTAATGCTCTAATTATATCTTATTGAAATCATAAAGGTCTTTAAATCCTCATATGGCTACCTGCATTGTTAGTCCAAGAAAATTTTGGGTAGTTCTTCCACCCCGGATTATAAGTATTAGAGTAGGGACTGTTACCTCCTTGTTGTTTAGCTCCCATATAGTTCACCTGTTCTGTTTTATTACTAACCATCAAGAAGCAATCTATAGTCACATAACTTTCTTAACCGCACAACTAACTCTCATGGTTGTATTGCTTTCACTAAATGTGATGAAGTAGCCTACAATTTGTTTAATTATTTAGCAAGCACTAACATTTGAGCTTGTTGAGCAATAACTGAATCCATGGCAATAACACCCTTTTTCTCCTTCATAGGTGGTTACTTACTCCTTTTTGTTGTCCACACGTAACTATTATTTGCCATCTCTTCCAATAGGTTATGAACTGCATCTATCATCTTTCGCATTAAAGAGCCTCTAGCCATTGTATCTATAGTGCCTCTTGTATGTGTGTTGACTCCATTGTAAAAGGTCTGCAACATAAATTCTCTCGGTAATATATGGTGGGGACGACTTCTCTGTAGCTCTCTGAACCTCTCACATGCTTCATACAAAGACTCTCTTTCACTCTGCTAAACATTTATTATCTCCTTAATGATTATAGTGGTCTTCGTTAGTGGAAAATACTTGGACAAAATTTATTGACTCGCCTTAATTGCAAAAAAAAAAAACTCTTTCAGTAACATTTCAATGACAAACACTTCTATTTTGTTAAGTTATCTATTCTTTATATAATGAAAGAAGGAACATAAGAAAAGTATAATGTTTACATAATAATAAAAATAAACAAATATGTCATTAATAAAAGGATTTCACTAGGGCTTGAGTGGGATTCCTCTATGACCCCATCAATGTAAAGAGGGCTATTCAAGTCCTTTCCATTTTTCTTAGACAGAAATGCCCCCTTTACACTTGGTTAGGGAGGACAGACATGGGAAGTTCCTATACGAGAGTCCTTTTGTTTTTTCATTAATGAAAATGATAAGTGTGAATAATATATTAAATTCATATTTCTCTTTACTTCCTCTTCATTTGAAATTTAAATTAGAGTTATTAAATGTTTTGTATCATAATTTAAGTGTAAGTGAAGAGTTGAACAAGAAGAATGGATTCTTTAATAATTTCCAAAGTATTGGACTTATTGATATATAAGTTTATTTAAATTCATTTATATTTTGATAGTTAAAATTAAACTAAGTAAGAAGTAAGTGAAATGTATAATGATTAGGTGTATCTCCATAGATAATATGTAACTTATTTAAATGCATGAATTTTTTTAAAAAAATCCATTTATAATTGCATGATTTTTACTTAGTAAACTTAAGTATTTGATATTTTATCTATGTTTTCAATTTTCATGATTATGTGAAATTGGCATGACAGAAATTTGTGAATTTAATTCCTTAATAATAGGCACATATAATTATGATAATATGCATATAATGTTCCTTTATTTAAGTTGGCATGTCAACATTAACCACTATAAACTTTGAAAAGGGAGCTTACGTAAGTTACTTTATTTTTTTATCTTTTTATACTTTCTAATAATGCACTGAAATTAAAATGAGTTTGCATTACTTATTAAGCAAAATATTGCTTAGTACTCATATTAAGTCAAGTAAGTTGCATTAAGTTGTGTGATGTGTCAACACTTAGTGCACAAAAAGGAAAAAAAATGCATGTTAAACCACAAATTTTTCATCAATAATCACGTTAGAATCAAACATTTCAAAAAATTCAAAAAGAACTTTAATGTTTCATAAATATTTTAAAAGAAACCTAACTCCGTTTACCATTAATTTATTTAGTTATATGTGTCATGTGACACATTTTTATCTGTAAAAAATTCTAGGTAGATACACGTGATAAATATATGACCCACTTGAAATTTTTACCTAAAATATTACAAAACGAATCCACTTCTTCTTCCCCCTTCACGCTGTTCAAAACAGAATAATCTCTCCTAAAGACCTTAATCAATTGTATCTACTTGTTGGAAACATAAAAACTAATATTTCAATCAACTACAATGACGAAGGAGCCAATTTCTTGGAAACCAAATTCAATTGTAACCTCAGTAAATTTCTTGTCTAACCTAACCTTACATGATCATCTCCTTCCCTATGCATTTTTCTCCACTGAACCAATTACTAGAAGTTATGTAGCTAACATTTATGTGAATTTTTTTTAGTGTGAACGTATCTCTATTAGGATATGCTTATCTCACTAGATTCTTGATAGAGCTACATTAGCCACATATCTCAAGGTATGGAACATCATGGCTTTACCATGAAGAAGGAGCCATTTTAAATAGTTTAAAGGGGGAGAAAGAACCAGCACTTTTTTTTAATGATTTGTTTAAAATTTTACATAGGCCCCATATTACCACATGGCAATTATTACAAAGTCCTACTAGACACTTGAACTTTCACTGAAGTCGCAAATACACATTTGTACGTCAATCTCACTTAGGTCTATTTAAGCAAGACTCAACTTTCTCACATGATTGACAACTAACAAATTCATTTGTTTTTAAACACCTCACACACACAATCATGTTTAAATATTTAATTTACACACTCGCAAGGCATACGAGTGTTAAAGAAAATTAGAGATGAAGAAAAGAAACAAGAGAGAGATATACGATCGAAATTAATATTTTATTAACTCTCTGATTGCGGTTAGCCACATACAAAATTAGTTCAAATTAATCTATCGTTCATGCACAATTTAACAATTTAATTCGAAATCAACATTCGGCAAGCATACCGGTCGAATCAAGTAATAAAGTGAAGTATATTTAAGACTTCGAGTATCAATCCCACGAGGAAGTTTATATGATGTAAGTACTAGGTCAATTGAATTACAATTATTTAGAGAATACTCAGCTTTATGATTTAAGAAAATAAATAACTAAAAGCTAATCTAAAAATCCTAGAAAATTTTCAATCTATTGTAACGGAGCTATAGATTGATTTTCCTAAATTATTTAGTTAAGCCTTAGTAGTTGATGATGTAATTGATGGATTAATGATGCTTAATCTAGGGTCTTCTCTAATTCAAGGCAGCGGTAAGGTTAAAACACTGACTTATCTCTATTGGTCCTATCGTGGGGTTTGGTTATACCTCAGACTTACGTAATAGGCTTAAAGCTTAGGAAGTCTAGTCCTAAATTATCCTTATCTAAGACTAGTACCCTCATGATCAACCAATCTTTGGTTAGTTTATTAATTTAAACCACGTTGTTTATTGACATTTCTAAAAACCTAAGTAGAGATTGTCAAATCCTAGATTATCTGAAGGCAATATCCTAAA
>JAOXYD010145175.1:0-10637 GCA_028565735.1 Pinacopodium congolense
TTGAAGCCTAAACTATCAAAGAAAAGGTAAGAGAGAAGCAAGAGCTTCTCTAACTAGGAGTTAGATCTAAAGTCTCTAGATTATGTCCATGTGTTCTATGTTTTCTTGGCTCTATTCAGGCTCTGGAGACTCCCCTCACATGCCAGGAGACAAGTGGATTAATTGAAGACACGCCAAGTTTGAAATTCTTAAGATTTGGAGTTGAAATTGTTGACTTAGAATACAATGCCACCCTCTCATAGTGCCGTTATAGCTCGAAACCTGGACACTACAACGGCCCCTTGATCATCAGACAATGGCACCCTCTCATGGTGCCGTTAATGGATAGAAACAAGAGGTGTTCTTGATGTTTTTAATCTAATCTTCATCATTAAGCTCCATTCTGCAAATCAAACATTATAAGACATTAATTAAACAATTAAAAACTGAATTAGGGGTCATAATTCAACAAATTATCCATGAAAATCATATCAATTTGATCCCTATCACTTTGACTGGAGTTCAGATTCAAGTTAAGAGTTTAAGAGACATCTAGAACTCTTTCTGGGATTTGTTGTAACATCTAAACTTTATATTTTAGTTATAAATTTTAGATCGATCAAAGTATGTATTATAAATTGCATATCTTGTATGCTTTGATGCAAATGTATGCCTAATCGTTTCTGCTGCTATGGATTGATGTTTTGATGATTTGAAATACTTTTAATGCATGTTTAAATGACTGTATTTTGCTCATTGAAGGTCTGAAAGAACCAATTTTAAGCTCGCCATTTAAAATTAGTGTTTAAGATAGTTTAAGCATGAGAAATCATCTTAATTTTTTGAAAAATCAATAAGCAACATGAATTAATCCTTGCATGTCCAAACCTGGACCTTTTGTGAAAGTTGGAGTTCTAAGATTAATTTTCTAGAACTCACCTTCTTGAAATTAAAGCCCATTTACTTGATTTTAAAGCATAACAAACTTTAGACAAGATTAAATGCAGAAAAAGCAAAGTCTTAACCATAGCTTTGTTTTGATTTTGTGAAGGACTTTAATCATTCTTTAAACGTGTTTTAAAGCTTAATTAATCATAAATCATCTAATCTATAGCTACTTTACACATTTGGTAATTTTCAAAATTTTTCAGAAGCAATTAAAAATAATTTTTGAAATGTTTAATCCAAGGTAGTCTAGTTTAAGCAATTTTCAGCTTTTTAATCAAACTGTCTAGATTTTTCCTAAATAATTGTAATATGATCTACCTAGTAATTAAGCAATATTTTTCCCATGGGTTCGACACTTGGAGTCTGAAAATTACTCCACTCTATTACTTTTTTGATGGGTGCACTTGCCTTTATTTCATTAGTTTTCAAAGTAAAATCGTTTCAAAATCATCCAAAGTTTTAAAGTCACCTAACCAATGCAACACCTAACATAATGAAATTGATTAAAATAGAAAATAAATTGCATAATAACATCATTAAAGAATAAAGAAAGTTGTTGGAATTGTAAATAAAGCAATCTATTAGCAATATTCAAAGTTTTTACAAGGAAAAAGCATAAACACATAACCCAAACATAACAACAATAATAAAAACACGAATAACAGTAAAGGAAAGAAGGCTTCCCAAAAGGGAATGAAAGCTACTGATTCTAACCTCTTTTCATTCTTAAATATTAAAAATTTAGGGGTGCAAACGTTTGGAAATGGTCTGGTTTGCCCTTATTTTATTCATTGACAATGTGTTTAATGGTGATCTACTTATCTTTCAATGGGGGTTTGCTAAAAAATCATTGAAGGACCTAGGTTGAATGTTTTAATTGTGGTCTGCTTAAACCATCGTTGATCAACTACAACCTATCGCTAATGGTCCAGATTAATAGCCTTTGATCTATTTTTTCTCTAACTCTTTCCCAAACTTAGTGTTTTGGTCTATAACTTGTGTTAAAAAATAGAACTTATCATTCAACACATAATGACATAATTTTAGCATTTTTATACTAAAAATAGGGGTGAATTCTTATGATTTCATATACTAAAACTTAAACAAAATTTATCCTTATCGATTACTCCCATACTTAAACTATTGCTTGTCCTCAAGAAATGAATTAAATACTTACCTTAAATAATATTGATCAAAAGCTAAAAACTAATTGGATAACAAAATTCAATCAGTACCTTTAATTTAATTCATAATTCTCAATTCCATCATGATCTAAAAATAAATTTTGTTGCACGTAAGGTATAAAGTTAGTAAAGGTGACCTAATATGCACAATACCAAGTATTCAAGTTATTTCGCATTGTCATCATATGAACTTAGTCAAGAATGATCAAAATGACTAAGAAAGACAACACAAATTGAAATTAAAGTAATATTTAGAAGTTTATTTAGTCCTTTTACACGAGGACAAACACCTTTTTATGCATGACTCTAGTTACTAAAATAAGGTGTTACTTTTTAGCTTAATTGAGATGTAATCTATCTTTTTGATGCAAATGTGAACATTTTGAAATGAACACCCCCAATTGTTAGGTTAGATCACCCTCTCAAATAGGTACAAGCATCAATCATAACCTTTAACCCTTACATCAATTTGAAGCTAGTGGAGTGAAATTTGCTCATTTTATTTAATAACACAAACACTTTTATACATTTTTAACACTTTATTCCAATCATCCTATTTCCAAATTCACATGACAACCATATCAAACATTCTTAAACATTTAACGTCATACATATGGGCTACCAACAACACATGCAAACTTTTAAAAGAAAAATAGAAACAACAAATTTTGAAGTTAGTTACTATTTCAAGAGTTGTTCAAAGTTCATTAAATTAAAAACATCAATTGCTTTGAAGTATCGCAATCAATAGTTAACCAAATTTCAACATCATTCTCAACTAAAGCATTTAAATCATTAGCATTAGACTAACACTAATTCAAGTTCGTGAAAATCAAACTTGCTCCCCACCTTTACACTTAAATGGTATATTGTCCCCAATGTCCTAAAAATAATGAAAAATAAAGCACGAGAACAGGAAAACTCACCTAGAATGTAGAGTCTATGTCAACATTGAAAAGGAAGATTGTAGTTCCCTATTGTTTTCTTACAAATCAAACGAGCGAAAGAAAGAAAATAAAACCCTCAAACAAAAATAAACCAAATACTAACTAGAAAAAGAGAAGAACATAAAAACTAAAGGATACAAATGGGGTACCTCCTAATAAGTACTTATTTATGATCATTAGCTCGACACCTATTCATTTGTACCTTATTCAACATCCAAAATAAATATCACACTCCACATAAGAATGGCATGAATAAGTAAATGAGCCAGCCATATCCACCTTTAAAACTGACTCACAATCGGTATGATGTTGCATATCCTCGGATATGTTCAACTTGATAGCTTATTCATTTCACTCTAAGGTTAATTCTACCTTTTAGATATCAATCAATGCATAGGATGTCTTTAGAAATGGTCTCCCTAATAGAATGGAAGACTCTTAATTTTCAATATACATAACATAAAAATTTACAGGAAATATAAGATCTTAAACCTACATTAAGACATCCTCAAAGAACCCCTTAGGGTAAGCACTAAAGTCATCGACTAAACATAGAATAACACGAGTAGCTTTTAAAGAACCTAAATTAAGAGCCTAAAAAAATGTATAATGGCATGATATTTATAGAAGCTCCTAAGTCTATAATGCACTGATCATACCTTGTGTTATTTATCATGTAGGGAATAGAAAAGATACTAAGATCTGTATGTTTGGGTGGTATCCTTCTTGGTAGAGCCATTGGTACTTCTACCCTTACATTCACTTATGCATCATCCTTCTTCTTCTTCTGCATGCTCCACTCCTTCACAAAATACTCAATAGCTTCAAGTAAAAGAATAGTCACTTCTACCTCGTAGAAAATGTTTAGGATCACTTGCTCCTTCTCTTTCTTCTCCTCTTGTTTCTCCTTCTCCACCTGTTTCTCTTCCATCTTCGCTCAATCCTCTCTTTTTCCCATCCTGATAGAAAAAGGAACTTGAATATAGTTAGGATTAATAAAAGTTAGATCACATACCTTAGGAAGCATCAAATGCTCCCTCTTTTCTCACACTTCTTACTTTTCCAAGTTCCGCTTCTAATCTTTCCTAGTACTCCTCACAAATATGGTAGACACATTTCCTCTTAGATTCTACTCTGGGTGACTTAGAAGTTAGTTAGAGACTTGGGTTTGTAGGTTTCCCACGGTTTCTGATAGTTGGCTCATTTAGGTCTCTAGATTTTTTTTAATGTTACTCCTTATCTCCTACTAGAATTGTAAAGTACTGGTGGTGGAATTCTTTACTATCTCATGTAAAGACATGCCGCCACCTGGTGGTCGTAGAAGTGGAGGAGGCCTTGATTATTGCATTTGATAAAATCTAATAGGAGAGTTACATTTGAAATTAGTACCTCTTACTTACTATTTGCCCTTATAGTGCAAATTTGGATGATCCTTTCACCCTAGATTGTATGTGTAGCATATACATGTAGATCATCTTGCAAGATAGGGCATGAATTAATCAAACGACCAATTAAAGAGGGATTTCACATACCTTGGTTTTCCCTTTTCCAACAATGCTTTGCTCCACCAAGGATGTAAAGTTTACAACTTGTTGCTCCAACCTTGCGATACCAAAGTCATTTGTTTGTGATGTAGAGGATAGGATGGTGTTCATGCTACCCTAATACTATGAGTTGGATGCCATCATTGTTATCGATTTTTTTTCATAAGCTAGTATCTTATTGACTAACATCTCGCCATTAGCTGCATCTATCATGTTTCTATCTATAGACGTTAGTCCTTCATAAAAATATTGAATGAGAAACTGTTCACTTATTTAGTAATTGGGGCAACTATTACATAGTTTCTTGAAATGCTCCCAATATTTATAAAGTGACTCTCCTCCCTTTTATCGAATTTCATAATTCTCCTTTTGGACATTTATTGCTTTCGATACTGGAAAGTATTTCTCGAGTTGCTGCATCTAGTCCCAGTTGGTGACCAATCCAATAGGTAGATCATAAAACCAGTCCTTAGCTACATTCGTTAAGGTAAAAGGAAAAAAGTTTAACTCCAACTGATTTACTATGAAACTAGTAGGTTTCATCCCCAAACATGTGATGTAGAACTTCTTAAGGAATTTGTTCGAGTCAATAATGTAGCCATATCTTAATGAGCTATTATCCCTAAAACTTGTAAAAATAGGTAAGCACGAATTAGACCAGGTCTAATCTTAAAGTCAGGTTCATTACTATGATAATTAATGCAAAGAAAATCATGGTTAAAGGTGGGACCTATAATATCTTTCAAAGTGCATTAGTATTACTCCATATTGACTTTAACTTCCTCTTCAATTGATGAATTACACTCTCAAGTATTGGAGTAGGCTGAATGCACTCAGAATGTTAAAGGCTCATGCGATATACAATAGGAGAAAATGAAAAATATTAAAAGGAGAAAGAAGTGAGCCTTTATTCTTCGTAGTACATTTCCATAACTTTGTATGTTTTGGAGGGCTATAAGACATACAAAATAAAAAAAAAGATAAATTTGATCAACAAAGAAAGAATAAAACATCATTAGAAATCATCAAACATACTAACACCAGCTCCTCGAAAACAAAATAAAAAAATTGGACAAGCTACCAAATAATAAATTCCTAACTACCTAACTTTGGGTGAGCTAGGGCCAAATCTATAGAGAGCTAGGGTGAGTTAAATCTATTTCTACAGTTACACAAAAAAACACTAAAAATCTCCTAAATTTTTGCAAAATTAAAATAAATATAAAAGGCAATAAACAAAATCAAAGCAAATAAGCAAGAGCACAGAATAAACATAAATAATAACAATAAGGAAAAGCTGATAGAAGATATTTTTAGGATTCAGGACTTACAACTGGTCATAAAAAACTTAAAGATTGCATTTTACCTAAAGTGACACTCTATAGACTCAAATAAGATCTAGCGTTCTAAGTTATTCCAATTTTAGAGAAATCTTATACGATAGAAAATGTATCTTTAACCACAGGATAACTTAAAATAAACTCTAGATTTAATAGTGCTGCAGTTTTAAGTACTAGGGAGTGACTAGCTTAAGCCAGAATCACACAAGCTCAGATTATATAACTTAGAAAATTGGAATCCTATGCTAAGTTGATTAAGTTTACCTACAAAAGCAATGAATCTATTGCCATTTATGGTATTTGTTAATGACAATTATGGATCAAAAGCTTATACCTAGCAATTAAATTAGAAATTGCTAATAGAATGGCTATATCTATGGGATAATTCTTGATTCATGATATTTAGTTAGAATTCCAATTCAATCTTAATCTAAAATACATTGCCCAATGGAAATTAAGTCGATTCTCAAAATTATAAAGCCATGATCTCTTTAATATCCTTTTACCCAATAGAAATTTAGCCTAACATAATGAAATTAAATAAAATAGAAGAATAAATTGCTTAATAACATGATCAAAGAACAAAGAAAACTACTGGAATTGTAAATAAAGCAATCTATTAACAATATTCAAGGTTCTTACAAGGAAAAGGCATAAAGACATAGCCTGAACATAACAACAATAATAAAAACTTGAATAACAATAAAGGAAACCATAAATAAACTGAAATCAAATTATCTAAATTCTTAACAATTTAATCTAATAGAAATTTGTAATTAACAACTTAAGGAAAAGCATAAAGCATTAAAACATTAGAATAAAATAAGAAGAAAATGGAAGGCTTCCCCAAAAGGAATGAGAACTGCTGATTTTAGGCTCTTTCCATTATTAAATATGCTAAATTTAGGGGTGGGGGTTGGAGACATTTAGATATGGAAAATTCTAATTTTCCCTTGTTTTATTCGCTGATAGTGTGCTCAATAGTGGTCTATATATGCTTACTATGGTTAAAGGACTTGAATTGCATCCTTTAACGGTGATATACTTGAACAATTATTGATTAACTATAGCTTGCTATTAATGGTCCAAATTGATAGCCCTCAAACCACCATTGAAGGACATAAGATGCGTTCTTTTTACAGTGGTCTACTTGAACAGTTGTTGATTAGCTACAGCCTGCCTTTGATGGTTCAAATTGATAGCCTTTACTCTAATTTTTCTCCAATTCTTTTCCAAACTTAATGTTTTGATCTAGAACTTATGTTAAAAGATATAACATGTCATTCAACATATAATGACACAATTTGAGCACTTTTATACCAAAAATAGAGATGAATTCATATGATTTCATATATTAAAACTTAAAAAAATTCATCTGTGCTCCAGATGCTTCAAGTTTAGGGAGGACAACAAACTTCAGATCGTTCCCCACATATCAGCTAGGTGCTCGCAAAGGGATCATTGTTGCCATATTGAGTTCAAATGTGTTTACTAAGGGCAAGTGACCTAAATGAGGTAAGGTTATGAGATACCTATATATTATATAGAATGTTTCATAGTTTGGGTATCTGATCGAGTATCAATTGGTGGGTTTCATCATCTTATACATGTATAATATAGTTATGATCTAACAGTTGAACAAAAATTTCAGCTTTCCCTACTTATTTATAAGGATGTTTAGTGACTTTAGAGTTAGATTTGAGGGTGATGTCCCTGTACATACCCTTAATATATAGGTTATCTCTTATTCTACTTTGAACCTATGGAACATATACATCCTTTGAGAGATCACCAAAGGTTGCATGAACTTATAGCTCCCATGCTTACTTTTAATGGAGATACTGATACTAATTTAGTTAAGGAATCTATTAAGCCAAGATTTCCTACTTTATATCCTTTGCCTGGTATTAACCCCTCGACTTCCACACCCTCAAAGCCATCTATGGTTACCAATCATGAACTACTTACTGTAGCTCCATATCAAGCTATACCACTGACAAAGGAAAATCGATCAGATATAGGATTATTTGAAATATAAGGATCTAGGCTATAGTTAGTTATGGATGATTTCCATTATACATTCTTGTGTTTTCCTATTAGGTTTGGATTTCAATGTATTTTCATATCAATTTCAAGCCAATTTAATGTACATGTGATTCTAATTGATGCTAAAGTATTTAAATATCATTTATATTAATGTACAATACAGATGGAATTTAAAAAGTGGAGAAATTGTCGAAATTATGGCTGAAAATAACTAGATTTCAGGTGTTAAATAGCATAATAACAAGCCCATTGTTGTACTCTTTAGACCACCGTTTTACTCTCGAAGACAGAGACTTAAACAGCGGCTGCATAGCCTGATGTTGTACTGTTCTTTAAGTGTTGTTTTAGTAGCTATCGAGATATTTTTAGCTACAACTTGCCTAACTTATCCCTACTTGCAGCCAACATATAAAAGAAGAATCAGAGACCATTTTAAAAGAGTTTAGGTCAGATTTGAAGGGAGAATTCAGATCGAAATCAGATTCTCCTTTTCTTTCCTTAGCTTTTAGGTTTTTCTTTTCCAACCTTTGTATATTGTAGTTTCAGGTTGTTTTAAGAATTCAAGGGAGTTCATAGACGTATTGGGAGGTTGTCTGTCAGTTTATTACATTATTTGGTGCTTTCTAAATTTTAAATCTCTTTTTTATACTCTCTTTGTTCATATATATTTAAGAACATGGGTTTCCTTTATTCTATCCAAATTTTCTTATTTTTGTATGACGTTTTGAGATAAATTCTATCTAAGGATAGGTTCTTGAATGTCTTTAGTGAGTTTATAACACATAATTAGATGATAATCTTTTTTTTTATTAGAGATCATAATGCTTATTTTAAGTTGGCCACTTAGAATATGATTTAAGATGGTTAAAGATTCAACAATCTCTACTTTAATCATTGTAAAATTCAATAAACAATATAGTTTAATTCAAGGATCTGAGAAATCTACCTAGTTATCATGAGGGAACTAATCTTGAATATGTTTTTTAGGATTAGAACTTCCTAAACTTTAAGCCTACTCTTTAGACTTGTGACTGAACCAAACCATGAACTAAGAATGTTAGAGAAAAAGCAATGACTTAACTATAGCTTTGTCTTGATTTAATAAAGGCCCTAGATTAGAAATTCCAATCCATTTCATAAGTTGCTTAAGTCATTTAGGCCTAGTCTTTAGCAATTTAATCAATTAGTAATTCTTAGATAAGCCATTAAATAAAAAATTTCCTCATGATAAAATTTATAACCTTGAGCATCTTCTTAGGAAGTACAAGGTGCGATGTCTAGTATATATGATTGTAATTTAAATTAGATATCACTAGTTGCATCCTACCACCAAATAATTGGAATATATTACACCAGTAGTCAATTATTCTCTGGATTTTCTCTAATAATATTTCACAATTTGAAAATTTTGACTTCTTAAAAATATTTAGGATCACTAAGCATATGGATGAGAGTGTAGCAACTTTCATACCTAAGAGCTCAATGAGACTTTATGTAAGAATGGTATCATATTCTAATAGAAGGATGAAGATCTTATCTAGATTAACCTGCAATCCTAAAAAATTAGTGGATGATTCAAGGGTCTCCATTAATACCTTAACTAATTACCTATTAGCACTATAATAGCAAGACATCATCTTCAAAGGATAAACTCACAAAACCAAGCTTCTTACACCTACTATGGAGCTTGACAAAGGTATATCTTAATATGTTTAGTGTCAAAAGTTTGGATAACATATCAATATAAAGAGTAAAAAATATATGGTGAAATAGATCACCCTGACTTAATCCTCTCCTCCCTTTGAAGTTTAAAGTGTGCTCCCTATTGGTAAGCACACTAAAGATGTTAAAGTTATGCATGCCATAATCCAATCTATGTATAATTTAGGGAAGCCAAACTCCATAATCAAGGCCTTTAGGAAGCCCCTGTTATCCAAATCATAAGTTTTATGAAAATCAATTTTCATTGCATAATCCTTTGCTTTTTACTAAGTTTTGCAATCTTTAAAGATTTCTTATACAAGGAGAATTTTTTTCCCCAAGCATATATCTTTGTTAAAGGTTGCTTGACAAGGATCTACTATACTACTAAGTACTTCATTTAGCCTATTTATAAGAATCTTAAAGATCAGCCTATAAATTGTATTGCAACAAGAAATGGGATGAAAATCCTTAAGCTCAATTGCATTGGAACATTTTAGGGCCAAACAAATATGATTATTATCCATCTCATTTAGTATTTTCTTGACTTAAAAAATTCTAACATAGTTAAGATCACCTGTTGCTTAAGCAAAGACAAAGAGTTTTGGAAAAAAGTAAGCATTAAAATCATCAAGTCTTGAAGGTTTACTAAGATGCAAGGAAAAGAGAGTGATTTTTATCTCTTCTAGAAGAATAGGTCTAATGAGATTATTGCTCTGCTCCTTTGATAATCTAGAGGAGGTAATGCTCCTACGAATGTTTGAATTTGAAGAGGATTGACCTTAAGAGCAAAGCTGGTCATAATGATCTAAAATGTCTGACATTTGGAATGGATCTAAACTAAGGAAATATTACCATTAGGTACAAGTTTTGAAAGCCTATATGTGAAAAAAGTAAAAAATACCCTTAATTTCATTTTTAATGGGATTTAAAAACTAAAAAAAACTA
>JAOXYD010145186.1:0-10636 GCA_028565735.1 Pinacopodium congolense
TTTATTGGATTTTGATATAATTTTGATTATGATTTAAGATACATATACTCTAGTTTGATATTAAAATGTTTAATTATCCTTTAGATTGATGTATATTGTAGATTGAAGCTTGAAATCTAAGAAAATATAGAAAATATAGTTGAAAATATTGAAATTGGGAGTAAAACGTCGGTTATACTATATCATCGTTTAACTATTAAAACTCGTCGTTTTACTTAATTTAAAGACTTAATAAAAGGGGTAAAACAACATTGTTTATCTCTTTATCAAGCGTCGTTTAATTATTTTTTGAGTTTTTTTTCAGTTGGATCTCCTTTTCTTATTGGTTGTAACTTGTTTAACTTGTGCCAACTTGCTCTAGACATATAAAAAAAGCCCTAGAGATTAAAATTTGGAGGGGTTATCATATATTAGAGTAGAGAAATCAAATTTAGTTCTATATTTTCTTCTTTCTTCCTTTTAGGTTAGTTTATTTTATTTTATTTTTTAGCTTTGTTCTTGGTATTTTTCAGGTTATTTTAATAATTCTTAAGGGTTTGTAAACAAGACTGAAGGTTGTCTATTAATCTGAATCTTTGTTTGGTGTTTCTTAAACCTTTAATTTTCTTACCTCTTCATTATATTACCTCTTCATTATGCAGTTTAATACTAATGTAATATTTTAAAACATTTCTTAACATATCATAATCAATTTCAACTAATCACTAAAACATTCATTCAAAACCTATATGTAAATATTCATACAAATATGAGATGCAAATATAAGTCCTTTCTAAGTATTTATTAAGACCAAGGAAACTTATAATAATGACATATTTGTAAAACTACTAAACCTTAATCTTCTTCTCTTGATCATCACTTTAACTCTTCAATGCTTTCTCTATTTCCATTTTCTTCATAAATGTTCTTCTACCTTAGGTTTTAACATATTTCATTGCATAATTTGCATCAATCTAACTTTCTAGCATATCAAAACTAACTTATTAGCAATATGTATGTTTTTTCATCATCAAAACACATGATTGAAGCTTTTCTTGACTCAATAATTTTCTTTTTTTTATGATAAAAAAGTGATATTAAGATAATATAAGACACACATGCAACCCATTTAACGTAAATGTACTATGCATTATGAAATGATATATCTCTCCTTTTATATTTAAAAATCATATTACTCCTTAATATTATATGAATCTCTCCCTTTTTTGACATCATAAAAAAGAATATCAATTGTAAGTAATTTCTAAAACTTATTTCCCCCTAATTCGTGCATTTTAAAATATATATTAATTGTACATAGTAAAACTTTCCTTATTTGTATGCAATTATGCATCATGGGACATCATAGCATGAAAAAGGAAAAAATGCACAAAATGCATCACTATAATTCAAAAATGTATTTTCCCATATTATGCATAGAATGCATCAAAACACTTATTCCTTATCCACCAAAAACATACATTATGCAATTTTTTTTGCATAAAAAATACACTTTTTGCAAATTTCATATGAAAAACTCATATTTGTATATATTTTACATTAAAATCATATATTGTGCATTATAAACACAGAATTTGTCAAAAAATCACAAAATTTACATATCATGCCTATTATGCATCCAAAACACATATTTCACATAATATATCATATTATGAATGAAAATTAAAACATAAGCGTAAATATGATTAAGAAATCATTTCATACATGAAACACCTAAGATTATGCAAATGATGTACTCTCCCTAAATTTATACATTTCAAAACATTTAATTATACAAAGGAAAAGTACTTGTAATAATAAAATCTAAAACATATGTTAATTTCAAACATGCTATCACTTATAAAGCATGATACTAATTGCAAAAATTATACAAGATTTATCATACTAATTGAAAAAGATTATCAAATAACATTTTCTAATACTGATACCAATTGAAAATAATGTTCTTCTTAAACTTGTGCAAAAATTCTTTTTTAAAATATGCAACAATTTTAGTACAATGTATCAAATAAAAAAATAATCCTACTTTCTTATGCAATAGATCCCCCTTACCATATGAATTTCATTTTTCTTTTAAGACATGCAAGCCTAGGTTAACATTCTCAAATTAAGTATAGAAATTTAAAAATATACGTTAAGCTAAATATTATCATATAAGAATATATGAATACCTTTTTTTTCATCACTATTTGACACCAAATCCTTTACTCTTCACTTAATTCAACAATTTTTATTTTGGTAAGTTCATATGAGCATTCTTGATGATCCTTTCATCTTTGGAAATACCATTCCTTTTAGTTTCTAGTTTGACATCAATTTAGCACTAAATAATATTAACCTACAAAACAAAGAACTAATAGACTTTAGATATTCACATTAACTTAGGTCATTGGGGGTTAATCTTAGAACCTTTTTCAATCCATACTTTAGAAGGATTCCTAAATATCTTTTGTTTAATAAAACAAAAAAATTTTAAATCCCTAACTTTGCCACAAAAATTACAATCGCATATGATCATGAAACTTATTATCTTTATACCTAAGTTCATTTCTTTTATCAAAATGAGTTCTCTTAAGATTATGCTTATGCATATGAGACATATGACTATAAAACATACCATTTTGTCGAGCATAGGGCCTAAATGCGTTTCTATGTCGTCCATCTCTAAATGCTCTTATTTGATGAATGCTATATTTAGCATATGAATGAAAAATATTTGATATCCTAGAATGAGCATGTGGGACTTTTCTAAATGGATGGGAATGTATATGTGGTGTATGTGTATGAATTGACTAAAATTGTCTTCTATATGGCTTAACATTTCCTCTTAAAATAAGAATGTAAGATACTTATGGTATTAAACTTATACATGTATGGATTTGGCACATGTACCATGCCATTTTGTTTAAAATGAGATCTAAATGCATTATGTCCCTTTTAAGGTCTCCTATCTATAACTATCCTATCTTGGTGAAAATGAAACCTAAAATGTGATTGAAATATCCCTCTAAATTTTTGAGCATGTTTATAATGAGTATGAGAATGCAAAGAACCATATTACCTAACCTGAAGTCTAAATGCATCTTTTGTGATTTTTTATTTCTAAAGAAATTATGCCAATTTTTGTTTGAATAAAAACCCTTTCTAGTTTTTTTAATCATAGACGTACATATGAATGCACGATTGTTCTTCCTAAAATGAGATTTTGATGAAGATGTAATGTTTTCTAATGAGGGCTTAAGCAAAACTTCATCTTTCAAAACTTTCCTTTAACAAAAATGGTTTTTTCATTCATGAAATAATTTTTATCAATGAATCCTAAACCATGCCTATCTTAGGAAGCCTTTTGGGCTCGTATTATGAAATCTAACTTTTCTTTGTCTTTTATATACTTAAATAAGGATTCTTTTAAGGTAATTGATTCCCTTCTTTAATGCCTCATTTTCATGCATCAAATTACGTTCATTATACACTTTAACAACCATAATTTTAGTATCTAACATAGCATTCATCTCATTTTTCAGCCTATTAATTTCTAATAAGCATGCATTATTTTGTAATATGTCATGCATTTCCTTCTTCAAATGTTCATTTTCATAAATGCAATCATTCAACTCGCTACCATTATCATCATTATCATTATAAGATTGATAGCTAGAAGGTACCTTATTGTCTTCATTTTGCAAATTTGATGAATATGGAGCACTAACATTAACATTGGCCATAAAACATGTGAAAGCCACTTCTGCTTCTTCCTTTTGCATATATCTTTAGCCTCTCTTTTTTTGTCTTTGGCTTCTTCCATAACATTTCCACTTATAAAAATATGTTCTAATCCACACTAAATGTCATTAGCTAGATTACACATGATAACTTTATTATGTATACACTTATCTAATATATCATAAAAGATATGCATGGCTTTTTTATTTAAGGAAACAACTTTTGTTTCATTTGAAAAACCATAAAAACCATTTTTATCAAATTCCCCAAAATAATAAACTTGGCCTATAAGAAAAAATTTCATCATAATTTTCCATTTAAGAAAGTCATTTCCATTTAAGAAAGGTGATTTATGAGTATCTAACCCCTCTTGACTATATAAATCAAAAAAATGTATCATAATGGATGTTTGCTTACGATTTTGTTAGAAATTAATGCAAAAGTAAGACATAGACTCTGATACCAATCAAAAGACCTATGACACTTAGGGGGATGAATTAAGTATTAACAATTTTTTTCTAAACTAAACAACCTAATTCACCTAAACCAAATTTTAATTATATATAATCACTAAATTAAAATTCAACCTAAATGAAATGTTATGTTTATGATAATATGAAATAAATTTAATCAATTATAAACAACATTCACAAGTTTTCTTAAGGAGATGAAGGGAAAGAAGAGTATATAAGAATTCATAAAGGTTTAACTAAACCAGATTGGCCTAATCCTCTTCCAACACACTTGATGTTAGAGTTTTAACTATGTCAATCTTCCTTAGGGTGATGACTAACCCTTACAACTTATACTTTCTACAAAGGAGGTGAAGAGCAATCTTTACAATCTTATTTCTCACAAAGAGAGTTAACAGTAATCTAATACAATGTTATTTAATATGTGGGTATAGGAAGTCATTTTTTCGAGATCCTTCTTAAGCCTTAATTCAAACTTACACAATTCAATAAATTCTTGATAAAAAAACAATGCTTAAAAGGGCTTACAATACAACTTATGCAATATAAAAAATCAATATATTCCCTAATGCTCATACATAGCATAAATTAATACAAATTCATATTCAATAATCAAGTTAACTTAAATCTTGTCTATCACAGGTCAAAAGTAACCTATTAATACTCTTTTTAATGGCAAAGAGAAGCCTATACCTCAACAACCAAATAACTAAAGAAAAGACACCAAAATAATAACTAATTATATCTTTTAGTGGTGTTTTAATAAAGCTTATTCATTAAAAGTGTTTCTATAATTTTATAAACAAACTAATTGATGAAAAAAAGAGAGAGATTAAAGTATCAAATATTTATATTGATTATAAGAACATATAAGTTTTCAAAAATTGAAGTATTCAAGTTCCAACTTCTATATAAATGATTTTTATTCACTAATTTGTACAAAATCAATAGAACAAACCATTTAGAATCTTAATCTACCAATGAATAATAGATTGTAATAATGAAAATGAAATTAAAGCAAGAAACAGAAGGATAGAATCATGGATAACTTAAGTACTATAAAAAATTTGATGTTTACGACTTTAGAAGCTCAAATATGATTTAATGTGGCATAAAGATTGTTATGGAAGTTCTAGAACACTTATTTATAGTGATAAGGAGTTCAAATGGTTGTAGAAATAAAAACTAGCTAATAGGGGGTTAAAATATGTTAAAAACTAAGAGCTATAATTTTCTAGGAAACTATCCATTAGACATTAATGGCGATTTTTTAGTTTATCAATGGTGTTGTTGTTCTTCACAGTCAATTGCCATTGTAGTCACCAAACTATAACAACATCATTAATCAAATGTAACAATCATTATGACTGTCGTTAATCACCTAAAACATATAAAAATGATGCAAACCAAAGTCAAAACTTTCTAAACAATTTCTTAACATAAAATATAACTTCAACAATGTTTTAAATCATTCTATAAGTGATGTTTGATTCTATGACATATAAATTAAGAATAAAAACCAAAAATGTTATGGTTTATGTTAAATTTAATAAAGCTTTGAAACTTTTGTTTAAAATCAACTTTAAACCAATTCATAAACATTTCAAAACTAAAATTCACGTCATAAAATGACTCAAACATATTCAAATGCATATGAACAATGTTCCAAAACACTTAGACAACATCAAGAGGTATACTTTAACACAAGTTATCATATTACCTCTTGACTATTCAATTTCATACTACTGTAACATTCTAAAATATTTCTTAACATATCAATGTCATAATTAAATTTAACTAACCACTAAAACATTCATTCAAAACCTATGTACAAATATTTATATAAATATGACATACAAATGTGAACCCTTTCCATTTATTGATTAAGATAAAAAAAAACTTACAATAATGGCCTATTTGTAAACCTATTCAATCTTGATTTTCTTCTTTTAATCATCACTTCAAATCTTTAATGCTTGGTTTATTTCCGTTTTCTTTATAAATGCTCTTCTACTTTAGGCTCCAACACATGTCATTGTATAATTTACAGTAACTTAGCTTTTTAGCACATTAAAACTAACTTATTAGTAATAACAATGTTTGTCATCATTAAAATAAATTATTAGAACCTCGTTTAGTTCAGCAGTACTCTTTATTGTCGAATTAAGAAAATTTTCATTATTTATTAAAGTTTAATAAATTGAATGGTTGAGCTTCATTTATGTTTAATTGTGAAATAAGGTTTTTTAAATTTAGGAATTGATTTGTGGAATATGAAAGTGGGAATTTGATATAGTTTTGGATGGAGGAATGTAGAAGAAGGGAGTGTAATATTAGATGATATTAGAGTGAGTTTATGTTCCTAAGGTAATAATGTCTAATAATTGTATTTATATACCTTTTTAAGATGACGTCTAATGATATGACTGCTGACCAAGAAGTAAATAGGGAAGCATCTTTCAATTTTGTTCACGCCTTGAATGCATTTTATAAAATGTGTTCAAGGGTAAATCAAGCGAGAGTAAAGGTTAAGTAAGATCATATAGGAGTAGTGAAGGACCTATATTTTCTACTAATGGGGTCTTGATAATAGAGATACCCCTATAGTCTTTGTATTTTTTTAAAATAATGTTATAAACATATGCTTAGACACATGCACAATTCAAACCCAATTATAGATGTAAGCTATTATATGGACACCATCACCATTAACTCTAGTAGTGTTTGAAATTGATCAAAATTTTGAGAGACCTAACAAATTAGGGGCTACAAAATTTAGAGGCATCACAGGCTCATAGGAGGTAGAGTTATGGTGGCAACAAATTGAACTAATTTTAAATAGGTTAAAATGTACCTTGAAAAACCATCTACAGTACATCATATCGTTATTTTAGGGACATGCAATGATTTGGTGGAAATTAGTAGAGAGGTTATATGAGCCATAAGAAGTGACATGGAATAAATTTTGAAGAAAATTTGATGACTAACACTTTGATTATGAGGTGTGGTTCTATACATTATCAAGGTATGCACTTGGGGATTAAGGAGCACCTAAGGATCGTTATTACTGTTTTTAGTGAGGACTGCGAACAAAGATTAGGTTGGGCCTCAGTCTTATAATTGTTGACTTTAAGTAGCTACTAGATGTTGCACTTAGGATTTAAAAGGTTTTAAACAAAGAGAAGAGAAGACAAGATATGAAGATAAAGCAAACTAATTATAGAGGAAAGTCTAGTTAGTCAACCAAGAGGAAAATTAGGTATACAATTTCATTTGGAAGAAACAATGGTATACAATTTCAGTTGGAAGAAACAATTATTAAAAAGGTGTCACAGTTTTCAGAGAAGTTAGTTATTCTAACTTCAGTAGACCCCTGAGTTTTAGTAAATGTTTTGGCAACTAAAGTTTTCTCGTCTCACCATTAGTTGGGTTTAGTGGAGGATTAAGCCAGAGAGTGGGAGGATATTTTGATAAGGGAGTTAGCTCAAGTTGTTGCTACCAAAACTTGTAAGAGATATCATTTTAGAGCATGTTAGAGACGTAAATGAGAGGATAAAGTATGTTTTGTATATGGAGATCGAGGACAATTTATTAGACATTATTTGACCATAATAAGAGGTCTCGAGGCTATTATAGGAGGTACTATGTAAGGACAAAGTTATACATGAGATAGTAATAAGGGAGTTGGTAGAGGCAGAGGCAGAGGTATAAGTATTGGTAGTAAAGAACATGGGATTATTCCTAACATTATTAGATCATCATCAATTATAATTCAAGCACAGGCCAAAGTTTATCATATGATTAAAGGGAAGACAGCAACAACTAATGACATAGTATCAAGTATAATTTTCTTATTTAATACTAAGTTCCATATATTGTTAGATTTTGGTTCTACACATTTCTTTATTGCATTAGATATTGCATTTAGATTTCTTGGTGAGGTTAAATATTGGGAGTATGTTAAGGGTCAATTTGTATGTATTTTTATGGATAACTGTGATGTTTTGACCTTAAATTTCATGATTATATTTTTAACTTTTGATTTGAAATGTTTAATTTGCAGGAATTGGATCTTATTTAATGAATGATGAAGATTGGAGTAAGAAAGAATAAAAAAGATAGCAAATTAGGGACTTTCCAAGACCAATATGTGGGTTTGGAGAGACCCTCGTATTAGTCTCCAAGACTCCCATATTCATGTGGCTACACAAGACTAATACGGTGGGCTCAGGGCATCGTATTGCCTCGAGTCAACTTGTCGTATTGGTAGTTAGATAACATATCCTTTCTAAATATCAAATATTGCTATTGTGGCATGTTCTTTATTAATTTTCCTTGTCTTCAAGTACAAATGGGAGGTTGCTAGAGCTGTAAAATAGACAAACAAAACATAAACATGAATCCAGTTAACATAATTCAAATCTAGAAATTAGAAAGAGTGGCTCTTACTTCTATCTTAGTTTTTCTTAAAGTTCTTATCTTCAAACACTTGTAATTAAAGTCATATTGTGTTTTTTGAGTTGCTGCTTATTGAAGAACGTTGCTAAGATAATATCTGTATTTCTAAACCATCATAGAGAGTTTTTAAACTAATATTATTATTTTATTTTCTCTATTTTTTGGATTAATGAAAGTTCATGTTCTCATGCTTATATTCTCTTATGTTTTTTTAATTTTTCTGTAAGTTATTGTGGATTTTGAAGTAGTGTTGCTGTCATATCATGTTTAGGAGTTCAAGACAAGTCCAAGAGCTTTCTAAACCTATTTTGTAACTTCTAAACTTATTATTTCAGATTATATTTTTGGATTTATCAAAGTATGTGGCTAGATATATGTTTTGTATGCTTTGATGATCATTTGTGGCTAAATCCATTTTCTAGCTTAGGATCGATGTTTTAATGTTTTAAGAGAGCTTGAATACATATATAAAGGTCTGATTTTATTTATTAAAGGTCTTAAAGTTCTAATTTTGGACTGGCCACTTAAGATTAGAGTGAAAGATAATCTAAAACTTGAGAAATCAAATTAGGTTGTTGGAAAAATTAATAAACAACACAAATCAATAAATGAATGGGGGAGTTAAAGATTTGATACCGTAAATCCAAAAATCAACTTCTTGAAATTAAAGACCATTGACTAAATTTAAAGCACAACTAAACTTTAAACAAAGTTTAATGGAGAAAAGGCATAAGTCTTAACCATTATTTTGTCTTAATTTTGTGAAGGAACTCTAATTTGGCCTTTAAAATTGTTAAGAGCTCGATTAATTCATTAACCACCTAATCCTGAGTTGAATTCCACAATTTGATAATTTGCAGTAATTTAAAAATCATTTTATATTCCAAAATTGTATGTTTGAAGTAAAAATATGATAGTTTAGTATTTTCAACTTTTTAAACAATTAATTTGGAGTTTTCTAGATAATTATAATCTAATTAATGTAATACTTAACCAACCAAAAGTTCCTCATGGGTTCGACACTCGGAGTCTTAAAAATACTCCATTATATTACTTGTTCGATAAGTGTACTTGCCTTTCGTAACATTGGTTTTAAAAGTAAATTCATTTTGGTTTTCAAAGTAAAATCGTTAAAATCATTCTATATTTCATAATTACTTAGCCAACAAACATAAAGTTTTTGGTGTCATTACCAGAGAATATTTTGTTTGGTTGGTGTCAATTACTTTAGGGTGTAACTATTGTATATAGTATGTCTAGTATGTTTGCTTTCCTTTGTATTCTTTTGTGTTTTGATTTGATTTTTAATTATTTCAACTTGATTCTTAGCTTGTGCTTAACTTGAATGAATGTTTAGTAAGAATAAAGTAAATGTAGAAATGGAACATCATTAGCATTTGGTTCTTCAACCTCATAAAGAACCAACCATGTTGGAATTGACTATGCAAATTAGGAGTGGTCCTACGTCTAGCATTGTTAGACCTATGATAGATTTAGATGGTTTAGAAATTCCACATGCTCTCATTTTTATGATTAGGTCCTCTCAATTTATTGGTTCATTCTTGGAAAATCCAAATGATCATCTCAGAAATTTTTTAGACATTTGTGATCTTTATCAATATTCTGGTGTTTCAGATGATGCACTTAAACTTAGGTTATTTTCTTTTTCTCTGAAAGATAGAGCGTACAAATGGTGTAATACTTTCCCTCCAAATTCCATCACAAATTGGGATGATCTCACTAATCACTTTTTAGCTAAATTCTTCCCCCCAGCTAAGATAGCTAAGTTGAAAATTTTGATTTCATCTTTTGAACAATATGAGGGAAAGAGTTTGCATGACTCTTAGGAGTTATTTAGAGAGATACTTGCTGAATGCTTGATGCATAATTTCATTATTTGTGAGCAAGTGCCTATCTTTTATTTAGGACTTATACCATCCACTCATAATCTCATAGATGTTATTGCTAAAGGTACTTTGATG
>JAOXYD010145197.1:0-10636 GCA_028565735.1 Pinacopodium congolense
GAAAGGGTGCCATTGATGGTCTAGCTTTTGGGCTTCAATGGTGCCCTGTCCACCTATCAATGGTACCATGGCTTCCTTCAAAGGCACCTTAGTCTATAGAATTCGATCATTTGCCTTTCCTTGCTCCAAAATCACTCCAAACTCCTCCTATTTGCTCCAAACACCATATGTCCCTGAAATCAACAATAATAAATCACAAATGGTGCTTTTCATACATCAAATGGGTAATAACAAGGTAGAATATGCTATCAAAATGAATAGAATTCACCTGTTAATACACCCCCATACTTGAATTATCGCTTTTCCTCAGGCAACTCACTTAGGCACTCAAAAGAAAACCTTCTAAATATGGCTAAAGGTTAACCAAGCAACTTAAAATGATTCATGTAATCAAATACAATCAATATCATCCAATTCAAGGTTGATAATGGCTGAACTCATATAGGCCTTATACACAACAAATTCGACTCCTCAACCATAATACTATATATTAAGAAATTCAATGAGATCTTCATGCAAACTTATAATAGATGGATCCTTAATTCAAATCATAAAGTCACTCATTCAATCATAAATGATCCTTCAAAAGTACTATGCAACCAATCATTTCTATCGAATCACAATTCTACTTAGTTAACAACATGCCTTCTTCAAATATCAACCCAATTCACAATAATCCATGTCATATATAAAATGAATACAAATAAGCACAAACTTGCTCAAACACTAATAAGAAAAGGCTTGGATGGGAGGTTACTTGGTCTTGTAAATGTGAAAGTGAACACCTTGTCATGAATACTCCGGTTACTTAACCAAGCCACCTTTCACCAACTTGTTATTACACCACTCATGGACTTCTACCCGGTGAGGTATGAAGCCAGCGGAGTGAAAAATTGCTCAACTAACTCTCTCTTTTTTTTTTCTCTTTTCTTTCTTTCCTCTCTTTTTTTATTTTTCTATTTTTTCCTCTCTTTCTTTTCTTTTTTTTCTTTTATCTTTATTTTTCCTCACAAAAAAAAAATAATTCTACATATAAAACATCATAATGATAATCAAGCATCCATTTTCCAAAGTCATTATATAAACTAAATGTTATCGATCCTCAATATTCACAGTTAGTTGCATATACTTCCAACTTCACTCACACAATCAAATTTATCATGCATATTTATTAAATCTATCCCAAAATTAACATGCAAATCAATTTGACTTTCTATATCAAATTAGGATTATGCAAAAGGAATCAGTTCCACCATATATCCATAACCACAATTCAGAAAAGTCAAGATCAAACAAGAATTAGTCAACAACAATCACACCAATCACATGCATCAATTCAAAATATAACAACTAGCATTTAACCAAACTTAGCATGATTTCCAATCAAAATGATCAAGTTCGCTACAAAAAAACTCTCAATAATCCATTTTTGTCACTTTCAACATCAAAATCAACTCATTCCCCCCACACTTAAATTGAACATCATTCCCAATGTTCACCTATCATAAATGACAAAAAATGGAAAAAAGATAAAGGAGCAACAAAACTTCCTTGAATATATAACGTTAATGCACTGCAGTAATCCATATTAACTGAAAGATAAGAGATTAAGACACAAAAGAAGAGTGAAAGCAAAGAGAAAACAAAATAAACAAGTGAAAAATAAAAGACAAAAATTTCAATTTAAAATCATGCAAGGTTAGGTTACCTCCCAACAAGCGTTTCTTTAAGGTCTTTAGTTGGACCTTAATGTTAAAGAATAATAATTCTCTTCATAGATCCATACTTTCGGCTGAAGTCCTCATATCTAAGATTACTTACCAAAGAAAAATGAGCTTTTATACCGAACACCATTACACTCTCCATACATCATGTTGCTCATGTTAGGTACCTTAGGATCAAATTTTGGCATTCAATTGCTTGCCTGCAGTCAAGAATTGATATACCAATAAAATCAAGTGAAAATAAGAGACAAAAATTTCAATTTAAAATCATACAAGGTTAAGTTACCTCCCAACAAGCATTTTTTTAAGGTCTTTAGTTAGATCTTAATGTTAAAGAATAATAATTCTCTTCAGAGATCCATACTTTCGGCCGAAGTCCTCATATCTAAGATGACTTACCAAAGAAAAATGAGCTTTTATGCCTAACACCATTACGCTCTCCATACATCATGTTGCTCATGTTAGATACCTTAGGATCAAATTCTAGCATTCAATTGCTTGCCTGCAGTCAATAATTGATATACTAATAAAATCGATGAACGAGGGTACTTGGTTTTCTTCATTAAAGCTCGCAGCATCAACAGCTTCTTGTTCCTTCTTGATCAACTCCTTGATAAGCTCGTCACCACTTGTAAATGATTATTCTTCAACTTGCTCACTTGGCTCCACTTCTGGACTTTTGAAGGCACTTTCGTGCTTATGTTTAGCATTGACTCCAACCAACTGTTCTATCTATATCACTAAGTGGTGGGCGGATGCTGTTATACTTGCAATGCGAGCATCCATGCTATCAAACTTATCCTTATTTGTGGATATGAAAGTACTTAGAAGCTTCTCCAATCTTGAATCATCTTCTTCTTAAAGACATTGTTCTACTTATGGAGTCAAGTTAGAGATAGAGGCCTCTGTAGCTTGGATGTGAGCTTCTAATGTGGCGTTGGCCCTCTCCAATAGATTTGCTAACCTTGATTCCTTAAATGTGGATATGACCCTTGTCAATATCTCATTCAATCTTGATTCTTTTTCTTGCTATTGATAATAAATCTAAGGAGGCGGCTCATAGTAAGTTTGATCACTACAAGAAAGCTCTGGATGATGTGCGTCATAATATTTGTAGGTGTTGCTCCCGCGGTGCTCATAAGTCATCCACTGAGCTATGCTCTCATCGACCGAAGCCACATAGTTGTCATACCATTGGTAGTCTAAATAGTCTTGCTTATCCATGTCAGTGCCTACATGCAATCAAAAAAGACAACTGCGTGTATAAACCAAACTCAAACAAGATAAAATAAAGGAAACAAACAAATAAAATAAAGTTTAGAATAATCAACACCAATAAACCCATTATTAACAAAATAGATTCCCTCGCAACGACGCCAAAAACTTTTGTGGTCTAAATAACTTATAATTTTTATCAATTTAATCCTAGACCAGACAAAGGCAAGCTCATCTTATCAACAAGTAGTATAAAATAGAGTGATACCCGTGTATCATTCTGCCTAGTAATTTGAGCGTAACATTAGATCAATTAATGTTTAATTATCTAGACAACTCCGAGATGATTAATTAAAAGAAGACACACAAGAAAAATAAAACAAAGACCAATCTAAGTAAAGGCTAAAGGATAAGAGTCTAACAATTGATAATTTGGCTAGGGCTCAGATTGCAATGGATTTGACAAACTAGAAACACATTTCATTGGACAGATTTAAGGTATACATCACAAATGCAAGACACAACTAATGGTCATGGAAACATCTTTTTTCTTCTAAACTCAATCCATCTATTTTGGTCCAACAAACATACTGGAATAAAAGGCATTAATATCAAGACGCCTAGAATTAAGTTCGTTAATCCTAGGGATTCTCACAAAATATCTTAGGGCTTGGTCCACACCTAATTTCAACTGTGTTACCTAATTAATATTCCAACAATTAAAAGCCTATGGTCAAGGTCCGTTAATCATCTAATGACCTACCAAACACACAAAACCCATTCAATCCTAACCCTAACCAATAAAATTAAGCACACAACATAATTAATAAACTCAACATTAAAGCAATAAAACATATATTCATTGATGGAAAGTAAGATTTAATGCAAAATAGTGAGAAAGAGGAAGAATTACAACCAAATCTTGATCCAATATAGTTAAAATCTCCTCCTTTAAACCTCCTGCAGACTCTAATGACTCCCTATAGCATCACTAAGCCAAGATTAAACAAAAGAAAACTTAAACCTAAGCTAAACTAACTAGAAAAGATGAAAAACGCAACTTTTGAGACCCTAGGTGTTTCTCTCTAATTCTGGCCGAATCTCTCACACTTTTTCATGTTATGAGGTCCTTTTATATGTTGTTGGATGACTCCTAGGGTTTTTACAATGATTCTATGTCGTTTGGTAGTGATTGAAGCTGATTTTAATTGAAGCGCTGTGTATAGTGCCTTCAATGGCAGGCTGGAAAGGGTGCCATTGATGGTCCAACTTTCGGGCTTCAACAGCGCCTTGTTCATCTATCAATGGCACTATGGCTTCCTTCAATGGCACCCTAGCAGGGTGCTATTAATGGTTTGCAAAATTCGACCATTTGCCTTTCCTTGCTCTAAAATCACTCCAAACTCCTCTAATTTGCTCTAAACACCATATGTTCCTGAAGTCAACAATAATAAATCACAAATGGTGTTGTTCATACATCGAATGGGCCAAAACAAAGTAGAATATGCTATCCAAATCAATAGATTTCACCCATCAACATAATATAAGGTTTAAAAGGTTTAAACGTTTGAAGCCAAAAACATAAGAAGCACACCATTTTATAACCTTGGCAAGATAAAAACAAAAAGCATAAAGACATGAAATAGAAAAACTAAAATTTTTCCAAGAAATAAATTCTAACCTACCTTGACAATATAAAAGGAGGAGAGACATAAACTTTGGCCAACACCTTCATTTTCGTTTTTGTTCCTTAACATAGTTATCTCTCTCTTTTTTAGTTCCTTAGTTTTTTCTATCTAGTTCTTAGGTTATTTTCCTATTTCTGCTTGTTCTTTCAATTGTTGCACATTTAGTTTGTATTTTAGACCATTAATACTTGTTATTCTTAAAATTTATCTATTATTTTTATTTTATTTTATTTTATTTTATTTTTATTTTAAGTTTGTTGAAATATTGGGATGAACCTTTATTATTTAGGTAATATATGGTATTGTTTTCTTTTTTTTTTAATCTTTGGGTTTGCTAATTTCTTGTGTTTTCTTTATTTTTAAGTCTTTAATTGTGTTCTTTTATTATGTTTATTGTTTGTTTTAGTTAATTTCATAATGTTAGCTTAGGTTATTATAGGGTTGGAAGATATTGATGGAATTTTGGATGAATAATTATAAGAATTGATTAGGCTTTGTGATTTATGTTAGGATTCAATTGGAATTCTAGTTAAATGACATGAATTAGGGATTGATTCTTAAGATTGTCCATCTTATGTATAATTTCTACTTCAATTACTAGGTAAAGGATTGTGATACATAAATGTTTGTAGCTAATACTACAAGTAGAAATAGGCTAATTGAATTTATCAGTGAACTTAATTAAATTAGCATAGGATTCCAATTCTCTAAGTCACATAATCTAAGCTTGTGTGACTATGGCTTAGGTGAGTAGTTCCCTAGTGTGTTAACGTTGTCGAGCCGTTAAATTTAGAGACCTTGTTCTAGGTTGCCGTATGGATAGAGGTAAATTTTTTATCATATAAGACTAAAATTGGTGAAACTGAAGGTTTGAGAGATTGTTCAAACCTATAGCCTAGCATATTGTACCAATCATAATTTATTTATTTTGAGGATAAATTAGAAGTATGAATCCCTAATATATCTTCCCTCCAACTTTCTTTTATTACTGTCTGTTTTTTTGTGTTTTTTTGTTTGTTTTTATTTATTTGTTTTATGCTCGTTAATTGTCTTTGTGTTTAGTTTTAATGTCTTTACATCTAGAGGTTGTTTTTATTTTCTTTTTTTTGAAACCTTAGTAATAGCTTCTAAACATAAACAGTTCTATGTTGGATTGATGTTGACTTGCCCTAGCTACATAGTTAGGTTAAGTTAGGTATATTATTATTTGGTGAGCCGAAGCTAGCTTCCAGCCAAATTTTTTGCGCCATTGCCGAGGAGCAGGAGCTTGTATTTTTGCTATTTCTAGTGTTCTTTTTGTTTTTGTTTTTGTTGTTCTTTATCATCTTATCTTGAATTTGTTTTAGATTCATAGCTTTTATTATTTTGAGATCTTATAGTTGTGATGGATCATTATCAGCGTGCTTTTGAGTTTGGTTTTTATTCTTATTATCTTAATATTGAGTTTGATACTTCTGCTACTTCTAGGTTAAAGTATCAAGGGACAAATTTCATACCTTTAGCTATGCAAGTACCAATGAATGAACAATAACCTAATGTATGTAAGGTTTTCTCATTTTTGGGTTATCCTTTTTGTCCGTGTTGTATTTTTTAGGATAAGCAATACAGGTTCGATTCTCCACCGAGTTACTATCAAGAGCATCTACACTTCAACCATGTGCCTCCACATCCACCATCGCCACCATAAGTTGATAGGATGTCCTTGGAAGACATCATAATGAGTTTGGTGACAAGCACTCTTTAATTCCACAAGGAAGTTAGGAGAAGCTTGAAAAATTGGAAGATTAAGTGAGTTAGTTGGCAAACATAATTCAAAACATAGAAGCCCAAGTCTGTTCAAGCGATATTGAGTAGGTGTGTAATATTCCATTAGAGAGAGGAAAACCATGTGAGAACCAAAAGGAATAGAGGAAGAGGAAGAGTAAGACCAGCTAAGAGAGGAAGACATATTTGCTTGAGAAAAGGAAGAGGGTGTACAACCTCATAAGGTAAGTGATACATATCATGTTATTGCTAATTGAATTTCGCTTCCTTTTCATAGCAGTTTGTAGGTGAAAGAAGAAGGAGAAGAGGAGAACAAAGAGCAACAGCCGCAAAAAGTGTAGTTTTTTTAAAAGCTATGGGCAAGCAAGCTAGAATTTAAAGGTGGCAAGAAGGATGAAGAGTCTCCATACCTATTAGCAATATTATTATGGACACCATCCTTGTGGAAGAAGGGAGACATGCATACTAGAGAGAGTGGACCTAAGAATTCCATGGAGAGACAATTCAGTTCCACGCCATCAAAGCTATGAAGCATCCAGTTTCTGAGCCTGCTCTAAGGGAAGTTATTCCAAGATCCTCACAAAGTTTGAGCATGCTTCTTGTTGGGCTCAAGCATCTATTCAATAATGGATGATGTCAAATATGCCAAGGGTTAAGCTTATGACCTTAACTAAGCACTTGATGGGAGGCACCCCATTTATATCCTCTTATTTTTGTTTGTTTTTCTCTTTTGTAAATATCTTTTGGTTAGTTTGCTTTGCGTGCTTTATTTTCTTTTTATGTGTTTTTGTTGTAGGTGGAAGATTGGCTACTTTATTCTTCAAGAGGGAAGCTACCATTGTTATATTCAAGGTTCATGGCCTCTTCCAAATCTAGGAGGAGTACTCTTGTTAATGGTTTAAATGTGGTAGCTTGAAATGACTTTGATCTTTAGTTAATAGTTAATTATGGTAATTGAATGAAATTAATTTTTTTGATTTGAGGAACTTTGCTTGACTGCTAACTCTTTTTTGTTTTTCCTTTTGTTTTGAGTGCTTTACATATGTTTAGTGACCCATTTGTATGATATTTAATGTTTGAGTCTATTTTGTATGGTTTGTCATATGAATATAAGATGGAATGTTTAGAACAAAGTGAAGAGAGAAAAAGAAGAAAAATAAAAAAAATAAAAAAAATAAAAAAAGAGAAAAAAAGGAAAAAATAAAGAAGAAGAAAAGAAAAAAAAAAGAAAAATGTTCTTGCATTATTGTTGAAAACATCTTGTTTTTTGTTGTTGAATAAGAAACATCTTTGCTCTTTGGTGTTCTTATGTATTGAGTTATTTGTGTTGGTTTATTTTGTTTTTAGTTTAAGTTTGTTTGAATATTATGTCGAAACTTTGTTATTTAGTTAATATATGGTATTGTTTTCTTTTTTTTAGCTTTGGGTTTGCTAATTTCTTGTGTTTTCTTTATTTTTTAGTCTTTACTTGTGTTCTTTTATTATGATTATTATTAGTTTATTGCTTGTTTTAATTAATTTCATAATATTAGCTTAGGTTGTGATTTGGTTAGAAGATATTGTTTAAATATCAAATTAAACGATGAGTGGATACCGAGATAAACAAAGTTTGATTTATTCGAGAAAGAAAAAAATGGGTGAATAACAAAATATTCAACATCCAAACTATAAGCGACATGTGACTAAACATTATTAAAGGACAAAAATGATTAAGGATTCAGATCCTGATTGGTTAATCCCTTAAAATTAATGGTGATAATTGATTTAGGATTTCCTTTACTTAAACAAGATATAACAAATATTCATAGAAATGTCTTTTCTCTTTCAAACTTAAATCACCTATTTGATTCATAAATAATTTGAAATAAAATCCATTAATTACAAGAAGCTTAGAATTAAGTTTGTTAATCTTAGGAATCCTCACACAAGATTATAAATTTGGCCTACTTTTATTTTAAGTATTTTACCTAATTGATTTTCTGAAAATTAAACACCGATAGTTATGGAATTCAATTACCCATGAATCTTATCTAGGTGATTAAGCTAAATTAGGTAAAATAATCATTTAATTAGGATAAAAATCAATCAATCACAATCTTTCATAACCCAACCGTTGTTCTAACCTTAGCCAAAAACAAATTACTCACACATATTCATTAATAGAGCACAAGCTAAGGTAGTAACAAATGTTTCCATTAAATGAAATAACAAAATAAAAGCCAATATGAGTATTGAATGAAAAAAATACAAAATATCAACAAGAAGATGGACACTCCCTGAAGATTTCTGCACCAATATGTCACTTGAAAGCTACAAAAAATACAAATTAATTGATGATAAAAACCTGGATAAAAAAATATGAGAAAACCTTTCTATGATGATTTAATTTGAGAATTTGTTTTCAAAAACTCTATAAAAGGGACATAGAAAGGACTATTTATACTCTTATAAGTGGCTGTTAGGGTTGAGGAATGAATAGTGCTTAATTTGGCCAATTTTACCATTTAAAATCACAAAAGTGACATGTAACAATGACCTAAACAGTGGTTAAATATCTCCTAAATGGTGTCGTTATTATATCATAGTTTAAGTCCTAGAACAGACTTAAATATGGTATATATATGCGTTAAACAATGTCATTCAAGTGCCTAGTAACCACTATCTAACCTTCTAATTCGTATATTCTTGCCTCCTTTTTGGTCCAAATCACTTTTAATCTATTTAATTTGTTCTAAAGCATCATATACCTAAAATTAGCAAGATTAGCTCTCAATTGGTGTCATTTATGCATTAAAAGAGGTAAAAACATATCAAATCATGCATTAAAACTAATGTATTTTACCCTTTATTAACAACCTTACATTTAAATTATTGCTTTTTCTCAAACAACTCACTTGGATACTAAATTGAACATCTTTTAAGGATGGTTAAAGGTTAATCAAGAAAATTAATATAATTTTTGCTACTGAATATAGCTAATGCCAAACAAATCAAGCTTGATTATGGATAAATACATATTGTTCTGAAACATGTCAAAAATCAATTCGTTAACATAATACTAAATCTTTAAGAAACTCAAATGGATCAATATGAAAACTTTTCATAGAGTAACTTATTAAGCTATTCCTTTAGTTCATTTATTTAATTATCAAATATTTTAAGATAGTGATATATAGCCACCTGATAGGGGTCAAATTGATATGATTTTCATGATTAATTTGTTGAATTATGACCCCTAAATTAGTGTTTAATTGTTGAATTGATGCCTTATATTGTTTGATTTGTATAATAGAGCTTAATGATGAATATTGGAGCAAAAACATCAAAGAACACCTCTTGTTGCTATCCATTAACGAAACCATGAGAGGGTGCCATTGCTGAAGAATAGGGGACTGTTTAACCCTCCAGAAGTCGGGATATAACGGCACCCTGTGAAGGTGCCATTATAGGGTGGCAGTGTGTCGTTGAACTCCAAGTCAACAATTTCATCTTGGTATCTTGTAGATTTCAAACTTGGCGTGATATCCATTAATTCCCTTGTCTTTTGGCATATGAGGGGAGGGTTCTAGAGTTTGCAAACAACCAAAATTATCAGATAACATGCAGACATTCAAGATTAATTAGATCATAGTAGTGAGAGAAGCTCTATCTTCTCTCTTCATTTTCTTCTTTAAACACTTAAGGGCTTGTTTGGTATAGATTAGGTTTTCAATTTTGATTTTTATCACAAAAGTCAAAAAAGACAACACACTATTACAGCATAGAAATAGAGGATAAACACAAAACCAATACAAATATATCAAAACTACAACTAAAAACCACAACCCACAGCAATACCAAACGATCCCTAAGCTTCAAACACTTTTATTTTGAGTTTCAGATTGTATTTTTGAATTCTGTAAAGTGGAGATTGTAGGTAAGACCCATATTTGAGTTTCTAAATCATCATATGGGGTTTTCTAACTCAGATTGTCCATTATATTCTCCTGTTTTTCGGATTAAATCAAAGACTAAGTTCCTATAAGTATATTTTTGCATATTCTTTGATTTTCTTGCTAGATCTTGTGGATTTAGAGCTGCTGTGGTGTCTAGATCATCTTAAGGAGTTTAAGGCTTGTCCAGAAGGAATTCTAAACATGTCTTGTAACTTCTAATTTATTTATTTTAGCTCATATTTACAGATTTATTCATAGTATGTGGTTTAAAGTGTATATCTTGCATGTTTTGATTCAAATGTGTGGCTAA
>JAOXYD010145218.1:0-10636 GCA_028565735.1 Pinacopodium congolense
TAGCTGCTGCAAATTTAGTCTTTGAGTCTTCTTATATGTGTTAGCTATAAGTAGGATCAAGTGGGAGCCAATTTGCGCAAATGGGGAGCAAGTTGCAGCTGTTTTTGTCCTTACTACGTACTAAAATAACACTTGAACAGTAGTAAAATGACACCTTATGAATACCACCATTTTAGTCTCTAAAGAGTAAAACGATGGGTGAACAGGAGTAAAATGGCATCGTTTTAGTCCCTTGGGTTGATGAATAGGAGTAAAACCCTGGGATGACAGGTCCACCATTTTAGTCTAAATTCCATATTTTCATCAGCCATTTCTTGGATTTTCTTGAATTTTTTGCTTCCAATATACATATACATAAATGTAAATGATATTTAGACACTTTAACATCAAGTTGGAGCAATTATACATTAATTTGGTGTAAAATGGATATGACAATGCATTAAAATCCAAGCCTAACACATATTAATGACTACACTGAGAACTTTCAAAACCTTATCAAGCATTTTAATAAACTAGGACAAAAGCTCACTGTATTTGACTCCTTGTATTTGTCAGTAAGTGAAAAGGATCAAATAGCATAGCTGACCACCATTATAGACATAAAAAATAAGGCTTATCTTATCACGTACCTTGGGATCGTTATAACTACAAGGTGATGATCCTTTATATATTTTCAAACTCTAATTGATATGATTCAAAGAAAGTTGAAATAAAAGCTTGAATTTAGTAGGTAAAGATGAATTGGTTAGTTTAATTTTAAACAACTTGCAAATACATTAGAACTCCCATCTTGCTCTTTGAATTCACATCATCAAAACTAATGACAAAATGCTAAGGAATTTTTTATGTTCAAGTGGTATGGATGGGAAAGCAATGCCTAAATTTAAGTGGATAGATGTTTATCTTCCTAAGAATATAGGGGTTTTAGGCATCATTCCTCTTAGGACCACTACCAAAGTTCTATTTATTAAGAGGTTATGAAGAATTCTAAATGAAAAGGATACCATTTAGGTCAAATGGATACATGTTTATCACATAAGAAGGAAAAGAATATGGAACATCTTACTTAACACTAATTCCTTTTGGACAATGCTTAATATTCTCAAATATAGGGAAAAAATGAGAATGATGGTTAAGTGAAAGCTTGGAAATTGGATTGATACCACTTTCTGATATGATCCTTAGTTAACAAACACACCTCTAGATTATTATGAAGAATTATCAACATTTAAGGAGCTTATACCCTATATATCTTTAATCAAATAAGCGTGAAACAAATTTAGATCTCATCTTGTTCCTAGTTATACCTCTAACATAATTCATCTTGTCCAAAACATAACTCTAGAATAAGATACAAAAGATCAATGAATATGACTCAAATATATACGAATTTTTCTTGTAGATTAATTTTTATACTTCTAACTCATTAGGCTAGATAATACAAAATTATTCGGTTTAAAGAAGCATAACCTCAAGCATCTCTTATACTATGGCTAGCCATTAAAATAAGGCTAAACATTCTTAATAGACCAAACAGGTTGCTTAACATTCCAACAATCCTTCCTCTTTATGAAATTGAAAATGAGTCTCTAAATCAACTATTCATTGCATGTCAATACCTTGATTCCTTGCGGAACAAGGTACTACAACTTTACAATATGCAATGCTCTGCAGAAAATTAGTCAAACTTAATTAATTGGAGATGCAGCTATAATACCACTCATAAAGGTGACAAGTTGATCTTCAAGGTATCCTTAAGCTATACAATTTATTACTTATGGAAAGAAAGGAACCAAAGAATATTTTCCAAACAAGAAATCTTACAAACCATGTTATTAACTACCTTATTAAACAAGACCACGTTGCATATAGTCATACAAGAAATTCATGAGCATTGTAATGCATCTCTCCAAGCAATCTAGAATCTATCAAATTCCTTATAACCATAGTTTAAAAGGACCTAATTGAAGTTACACACTAGATTACTGTGAAAAATGAGTAACTTAAAAGGATAAAATCTCCTTTAAGTCACTAGACAAGCAACCTTTAGTTGTTATCTTAATTCTAGCCTTTTAATATGTCCGTACTGAATTATGAATTCACCTCTTCTATTTATATTAATGCTCTGTTTTTTTCGATATAAACCATATTGTTTCACATTTGTGATATGTACTTGCATTCTTATTATTTAATCTAATCTTATTCTTTTTACTTTTTTTAAAAAATAAAGGGTATGATTAGGAATAACATATATGATATGCTTTAACAAAGAGTTATTACCAATGGCCTTATGACCTATTATAAGGAATGTCTAAGACATCTTCCTTTATTAGGGTTTAAATCCTAGTAGAGAGTAATTTAATTTTAAAAAAAAAGAGTTGTTACTAATTTATCTAGGATTCACATAAGATGCAATTGATAAGTATATTATCTACCTATTTTAAATGGTTGATATATTGTGATAACATAAAGTAATTAAATTAAATGGGGTCCTAGTCCATTAAGAAATTATTTGATAATTTTTTTAGTTAAAAGAGAAGGATATTAATTTTTAAAATAGTGGAAGTAACCAAATATCTTATTAAAGTCTTTATTTTATTTTATTTTATGGAATGATCTAATACTTTTTCTTTTATGCTTTTTATTGTTAGATAATATGTGTAACATTTCATTCATAAAGAGAATTTTAGATGCTAACAATCTTACCAGAATTAATTTCACTTGTTTTGTAACTTACGAAATGTTCTCAAGCAAGAAAAGAAGTTATTTTTTTTTTTCAATGCAATTCCACCTAAGGTCAATGTGAATGCAATTAATGAATGTTGTGGGACATATGAACATCATATAGATAATGATGAACAAGCTACATATGTGATGTTAGGTAGCATATCAATTAAGCTTTAGAAGCAGCTTAGGAATATGAATGTTCACACTATGATTATGAATATCAAGAATTTTTTGGTACATAAAGTAGGGTGAATAGATTTGAGACCTATAATGTATTATACTAATACAAGATTGTAAAATGATTTTCAATATAGTTATAAGTACTGAAATTGATTGTTTGTATTTAAAAAATTAGGCTAATAATTTTTTATCATGGACTATGCCTAGATCATTGATTTAATACTTCAGTCTTTACCTCTAAACTTTTCATAATTTATCATGAACTATCATATGAAGGAAAAGGATGTAACATTACTTCAGATGTTGAATATACTCAAGATTCCATAAAGGCACCTTAAGAAGGAACTTAGTTATGTTTTTGCTTTTAACTTTTCAAAGGGTAAAAAAAAAGGATATAAAAAGAAGGATTTTCCTAAAGTAGCAAAGCCAACTAGTTACGCTAGAAAGAAAAATAAAATTATAAGGGCACATGCTTTCAATATGGAGTCAATGGATATTAGAACAGAAACTCAATGTTTATCTTGCAAACTTGATGGATAAAAAGCATAAGATAACTTTATATTCAAGTATATTTTTAATCTAAATCAATCTTTCTACTTTTATTCCACAATCTTGGAGATGTTTTTCCTATATTTGTAATGATGTTTAATGCAAACATAGAGTAGATTTTTAAGGAAAGACGAAGTACACATGCAATTAGCAATGGAGTAAGATTTTTTGCATTAGTTATAGGATCTCGTAGTTTAGATTTTCATTGTAGCCTAGTACTAGTATTGAATAATTAATAAAATGTTCTAATTAATTCTAGAAACATTATTTTCATGTATTATTTATATTTTAATTTATTATTATTAATAATAAAAGATGTTTTCTTTATAAAGATAATGTTTATTATTGATATGGATTACTTATAAGTGGTTTTCTTAAATTAGATCTTGAAGGGCTAATCTTGAGATAAATTAAAAGAAATGAAAAACAAGTAACCAAAATCCATGTTCATAACATTGTAGGTTAGGCCATATCAATAAAGTTTGAAATACAAAGTCATATAAATAAAAATATTTTGAATTATTTGATTATAAATTATATGAAAATTTTAAATCTTATTTTTTAGAAAAGACAATCAACTACCCTTTAGTAGGAAAGGAGGACATGTTAGTAAGTTAATAAAGTTTATATATTCAAATATATGTTACCCTATATCTACTTACTCTAAAAGTGGGTACTCATATTTTATTACATTTACAAATGATTATTATAGATATAGTTATGTATATTTAATAAAACAAAAGTGTGAATGATTTTTAAAAAATAGATTTTAAGCTTGAGGTTTAACAATAAAATAGTAAAAATATTAAGGCATTTAAGTTTAATCAAGGTGGTGAATACTTAGACTAGGAGTTGCTTGGTTAATTAAAAAAGGATGGTATTCTTTTATAATGGACTTTTACTTATGACTCTATAACACAATAAAGAGTTTAAGAGGATAATCATATTTTATTATATATGATTCATTCTATGAAGAGTCACATAGACCTTCCTATATCCTTTGATTGATATGCTCTTGAAACTCCTACTTACCTTCTAAATACAGTTCCATTTAAATATATTTACAAGACTCCATATTAGATATAGACTAGTGAATAACAAATTTATCATAACTAAAGATTTGTGAATGTGATGCTTATGTGAAATATGTAATATCTAATAAGTTTCAAGTAAAATAAGATAAATTCAAACATAATAGGTATCTAAAAAGCAATATATATTAAAATTTTCCATTCTCTTGAGCAAAATGTGCTTATCTTGAGACATGCTACATGTTTTTAAATAGAATTTATTCTTAAAGAAAGTAGTCAAAGTATAATAGAAAATAAAGAAATTTATGAACCAAAAATGCACATCCAAACATAATAAGAACCTTAAGTCAATATATAGGGTATGTAACTAATGGTTGAAGGATATGCAAACTACAATGCATTAGCAGCATACATTTTACTCCAACTAGATATAATTTACATGTCAAACTATGGAATGACAATATACTACTCAATATTGACAAGCTTATTACTTTTAAGAAAGCAATTTTTAATATTGATTCCTAAAAATGACGAAGTCAAGAGACTTAAAATGGATTATCTGTACATTTACCAAATTTTGATGTTGGTATAGGCACCTTGATAAAAGTGTAATAGATAGGATTTCTGGATATGATTTTGCATGATTTCACCCTTATCTTGACGTTAAATTTTTTAATTTAGGTGTATATTATGTTAAAATGCAGGTTTATGATCAATTTGGGAGTTTTATACAAAAAGGACAATGTGTAGATGTTTTTGTAGAAGAATAACGTGACCTTTTAACAACGTCATTATGGAGCTAGTAACCACCATTAAAGACCACTTCATAGCTAAAAATATGTCGTTAGTTATATATGACACCATTGAATAGAGATTTGAAGAGCTATTGTAATCTCTAGAGACATGTTCCGGGTTGAATTCATTGGGCAATTTAAACAAACTCTCCTTAAATTGATTTATACCTAACCTAGCCATATATAAACCCTATTTAGAGAGTTTTACAAAGACTTTTATATTAGTTTTAGGCAGTAGTTTTCATATAGTTTATATTTTATTTATAGTTTTCTTGTAATTTTTTTATTAAATATTTAAGAGTGCTTTTTAAGGGTTCAAAGTATGGATAAAGGGATTGGAGATTGGATTACACTTGAAAACTCATTCTAGGTGTATTCTTAACCTTCAATTTCATTTGTATACTTAATGTTACTATTTTAATCCATAAATATTTGTTTCATGACTAAATATTTGTGTTTATTGATTACTATAAATGGCTAATATTTTTAAATAGTTAATGATAGGTGAGTAGATGAATTAATTGAGTCATAATCTATACATAATGTGTTAATCTTTCTTTCATAAGTGTTCTTAATCATCTATAATAAATTGGTCATTTAGAATAGACTCTTAAGCAATTAGGAGTCTGAGAAATCAACCTTAGTTATTAAAAAATTAATTAACAATGCAATTTAAATCAGTGAATGATCAAACATAATTTAAATTAGTGAATGATCAAGCACTAATTAATTATGAGAGTTTAAAGTCAAATTTTGATTGAACTTCGTGAACTTTAAGCTTATTACCTAAGTTCATTGAATAGCTAAACAACAGAAAGGGACTAATAGAGATAAGACACTTTCTTAACTATAGTTACGGCTTAATTTCAAGAAGATATCTTAAATTTAGCTACATAATAATTGTTAAAATCAATTGATTCATTGAAATCTTAAACCTTAGCTATAGATTAGATATTAGTAATCCTTAATTTCAATTTAAGATCTTTTACAAAAATTGAGTAGTTTAATTAATTAAGTTGTTTAATTTAGTTAATCACTTTAATTGGTTTCTCTAGATAATCATTCACTAATTGACTTAGTAGTTATAGTAGATCCTCGTAAGACAACACATGGACTTAAATTAGACCCACTATATTAATTGTAATAGGTATATTTGTTTAGTGTTGTTCTTAAGTTAAAGCTGTGATAAAAATTAGTTAAGGAAGACCACTAATCCACCTAATGGGCTATTAGATTTAATTGGGCTTTTAAGATTAAAAAAGTGATATGGCCGGTAATGAACATATACTAAATAAGGATATAAAGTTATGGATAAAAATAAGGAGTTTATTTTGATAAAAAAAACTTTTTGCTGCTAGTAACATCCATAAGAATCTTATTGGATATAGTCACATGACATGATTATGGTACTTGAAAAATAGGTGTCAAATTAGGATTTTTTAATAGGAATTTACTATAATTAAGTATACAGGTCAGAAAAGTCTATTTAGACTTAAGAAACTATCACAAAGTCTAAAAGTGTGATTTCACTAGTCAAAAAATTTGACATCATAAGAAATTTGGATGAACCTTGTTATTACTAAGAAGTTAGACAAAAATCAATCATCTTTCTATTAATATATGTAGATGAGTTATTCCTAATTGGAAATTACATAAAAATACTCCAATTTATAAAGATATCTTTTTCTAGAAAAAAACAATATCATACAAGATACGAAAGAAGTAGCCTAAGTTTTGGAATAAAAAGCGCAAAAGAGATTTAGCATAGAAAATTTTAAGAGGATATTATTATCCATATCATATATGATTTCTCTCTCAAAGGATATAGGTTAGGTTTAATAAAGATAGAGATAAAATGGATTATATATCATATGTTTTGACTGTTACATTAATCATATATTTGATGACAAGTACGAGACTACATGTTTCTTATACTTTAAACTTAACAAGTTGATATCAAGCTAATTATAGTGATAGTCATTGGATGCTTATGAATAAGATCTTAGTGTACTTAAAAATAAATAAAGATTTTTATCAAAAAGTTCATCATCAAACTTAGGAAAGTTCTTATAATGACTAAATCAATAATATTGCGTTGTGACAACAATGATACTATTAAAAAAAACAAATGAAATAAGGTCTCACCAATTTTCTATGTACATTTTTAAGAAGAGAGAGATTAGAATAAAAATGACTTATACCGGAATGAGTGTCCTTAAAAGAAACATGTAGATCCTTTCAGCTAGTTGTTATCTCAAAAGACATAACAAAAAAAAAAAGATGGATATGATATTAGATACATAATTGATTGGTTTTAATATAAGTGAGATATTGTTAGTTTATAACTTTGTAATCAATTGGTTGGTTTCATGTTATGTGTAATACTTTCTTTACCTTTATGTATAGATGTGAATTATATTCAATGACTAATAGTAAAGATAAAATCTTTGGAATAATTATTATATAATTAAAATGATGGTATGATCAGAATTATGATATTCAAATACATTTATGGTTTAGTCCTAACTTATTCCTAGTTGTAATTCCCTTAAGAAAAGGTATTAATTAAATGGTAAAACTAAACACATTTTTTTCTTTATAAAGAATGTAGTTGATCTTATAAACTAAAATATCGATATAATTAAGCAAATATGTGAATACGTATTAGAAAATATGTTCTTTAAAGTGCTCTGCTAATAAAGATCCCAAATAAGACATGACTTATATGTTTGTGGACATCTTCATTATTAAAGTATCTCATTTAGAAATTACTATATTTTGATACCACTTATAACCTATTACATTCAAGATAGTTTAGTCGACAATACTTAAATATGATATAAATAATATAAAGATTGTTAAGTTAGTTAACAAAGATTTCCCATCCTAAAGTAATTAAGAAGAATTTTCTACTATTTTTATATTAATAATTTATGAATATTCTAAATAGAGTGGATTGAAATTTGAAAAGTTATTTTCAAATATCAATTATTGATTTGTAATAATGAACAACGCTTCAATTATTAATTCTAAATCAATTACCAATTTGTAATAATGAATATAATTAGATTTTAATAAAGTAAACACTAATTCCATATTCTATGTTCATTGAGCAGTAAATGGTGAAGTAACTAAATTATATATTATAACTATAAATAGATAAGTTAAGCTGAAGTACGTAACATTCTTTACATTTGACTTTTTACGATACACTGTTAAATGTCCATTTATATTTATGATTATAAATAGTTTAATTAGATAATTTAAAATTGATAATTTATTTATGTTTAATAATAAATTATAATTTATAATTATTGATAACATATTTGAAACCTAATAGGTCACTCATATAAATTAATTTAAAATAAAGTTAAATTAAATTAAATTAGAATTAACTATGAGATTTAAAATTTATGGACTAAATATGTATATTTGAATATATTAAAATTAAATTATAATTATATAACCAAAATTACACTTTGATTATAATTTTAAAAATTTTAGTTTTACTTGAAATTGATAAATCATATTCTTTCTATATATAAGGGAAGGCGGTAAAAGGGTTAGTATATTTTGTCAAACTTTTTATAAAAGTTAGAATTCTCTTTTCTTGTCTTTTCTTTTTCTAACTTTGAATCATTGAAATTGGGCAATTAAAGAAACTTATCGTTGATTTTTTATTAAAAAAGAACAAATATAGAAAATTTGAATTGAATTTTTTTATTTTACATTATCTTATTGAAATAATTACAAAAATATTTTTAAAAAATTATTTCGCTTCTTCTGTGATATTTTAAAGAAAGAAAAAAGCAACGTACCGGTCCAGCGTTATACTTCTCTCCACTGAGGTGTAGAGGTGACAACGCGAAATGCCTAACGTACCCGAATAAACTAGAGAGGCGACGTTTGTAAAATGCTCACTGCGGGAATTCTACTCTCATACCATTTTTCCCTTTTCTTCAAGGAAGAACCTAGGTACCCCCAAGGCTCCAGCCTGTCCTTATCGGCCCTAGAAACAGCATTAAATATATTTTTGCGCCTTTTCTAGAAACAATTGAAGAGATATTAAAGAAAGCACTACTCAATTACAACAGCCTCATTTATATTCACGAGATAGACAATTATAATTATGGATATACGAAGTAGTTTGACATTCATAAAATTTATCAAAGAATATTTCACACATAAATACAAAATCTTTACAATTTTCCATGTTATTAAATCATTCTCCCATCAACTTGTGTTAATTTGTTTTCCTAACAGCTTTTAACAAGTACCAAATTGTTAAAAGGTGATTTTTTAATTAAAGAATTTTTAAAGATTTATATATCTTTATCCTTTTGTTCTTTTATCAATAATCTGAAATTTAAAAAAAAAAACTTGTGTAGAGTTTGTCCTAAAGCAAAAGCTTAGGGAGTTTGAAATATCTAGCAGTTACCAAACTCGCTATTACATTCTTGGTAAATTGACAAAGTCAAGAAACTAAAGCCGTAAAATGTTTAAAGCCAACTAGTTGACTATATATTAAAAACTTAAAATAACCCGAAGGAAATTAAATCCTGGTTAGGCGAATCACCTACCCTACGACAAATCATTTAATTAGGATTTAATGATTTGTCAATGCTATTACTTCAGTTTCAAGAAAGAGAGCACTCCAGAGACTTAATGTGGTCTCCCTATCACTCAGTTGGCATCCCACCCAAATCACTGCTAAAGGATAATTAGAAGTGTATAAAACACAAATCGATCACTCATCTAAAATTTGATTCGAAATTTTCCTAAATAAAAAGGATGATTACTAAATTAAGGGAAGTTAGAATCTATATTTTCTTAATAAAAAATATTTATTACTAATATTTTATTTTTAGTAATTACAAAATAAAAACAAATTATTCATGTACATAACTTAATTGAATTAAAGGACATGTCATATAGCCACACGCATCAAATAACCTATGAAACTAGAAAAGAAGATTGCAGACTATGTAAAATCAATGTAATCATTTATACTCTTGGCTTAGATTCTTAAATATTTTAAAATATTTTAATGCATAAACATTCCATATTCAATTTTAATATACATACAAAATTGACTGCTTTTTTATTTTAAGAGAAAAAGAATTTTTGAAATTTGATAATTCAAATTTTTTAATGTTGATCTCTATTGGGATTTAAGTAGACTAAGGTTTAAGACAAAGTGTCAAAAAGTTATAAAATGGATGGCATGCAATCAACTAGCTAAGGAGTTAATTGGAGAATTACAAACTAGGGCCTTGTTTGATTTCAATTTAGTTTCTTGTTTTTAAAAATATAGAAACTAATAAAAATAACATAAAAATCAAAAAATACAACATA
>JAOXYD010145229.1:0-10636 GCA_028565735.1 Pinacopodium congolense
AAACAAAAATAACAAGACCTTATTTAGGATGTCTTGCATTCAATTGTAAGTTTCTTTTGGTATAATTACTTATTAACTTCTTATTTTTAAGTTCATATGAAGCAAATCTTAAAATTTTCCATCCTGTAACTAAATCACTTACTTTTCCCGTTTAATCTTCTTAAATAAACCACTTAATTTTTATTTAGTCATATAAACCATTATATTCGTATAAGTAAAATTTTAAAAATTTTGCAAATAAGTTTTTTTCCTTAGATTAAAAAAACTGACTTAAGTTAAGAGGCTTATTTTAAAATTTTTAGCAAACAAACTAAAATTCTTATTTTTTAATTATTAACAACATTACGAATAATTATCTCCAAAAATTAATTAAACATATTATTATTTAGAATTTAGAGTTTGGGAAATGACAAACAAAATTTTTTATTCATACATATATGAAATTTCATTTAACCCAACGGGTCAACCCCCATTGACCCTATCTGAATTTGACCCGAACCCAAATTAACCCGACCTGAACCCAAATTGGTGTTAACCCGAAATGACCCGACCTGAACCCTAATTGATGTTAACTCGAAATGACCTGAACCCGAAATGACTCAACCCAAATCCGACCTGACCCACTCGATTGACATCCCTAATCACAGGGATCGGACCAGGGGGTAAAGAATATTTTTCACAAGGATCCAATTAGGGAACTTCACGTGAAATTTCATGCACTCCCAGTAGAATCCACTTTTAACTTTTTATTTATTTTATTATTAGTTGAAGGGTTAAAAATTAATTTATATAATTTTAAATACACATTTATATTTTCACTTATAACTATTTTATAAATTTATTTAAAAAATTTTAATGTAATTTTACTAAAAAGTCCCTAACTATGTGGTTTCAACAATTCTTTTATTAATTTTCAATAAAGAGTAATTATTACAAAGACTTGATTAGGGAGCCTAATGAGATCCGTATGTAGGTCTCACTTCTTTTTAATTCAAATTTATATTTTTACTCTTTTTTATTTTTATCTATTTTGTTACTATTAGAAGCTATAAAAGTTTATTTATATAATTTTAAATATACATTTATATTTTCACCCCTAACTCTTTTACAAATTTATTAAAAAAACATAACTTTAATTTACCAAGAAGCCCTTGGGTGGCCACTCAATTAAGAGCTCCCTAGTTAACCTATTATCACAATACCCTTATATTTTTTAATTTTATCAAACATCTCCTGTAATTTAACAACTTCACTAGACCCTTATATTTTAATAAAATGTTTAATTAACCCTCCCAAAACTATTCTATGTAGGTCTCACTTACTATTTGATGATATGGTGTTGAGGTGGTAGAAGACATGACATATAGGATGATGTGTTCGATAACATGGACGATGATTGGATTATTGATGTGGCGTTGATGCAATAGAGGGTGATGTTTAGGTTTTAGAATGCAAAATATTGTCATTTTATGATTGGGTTAAAAAAATTGCAGCTAGGTTAGAAAATTTAAAACCTACACAAACAACATCATTTTGCTTGAACATAAACATCAACCTCCGTCATGTCAACGCCACCTTACTAATCCAGTCATCGTCCATGACATCGAACACATCATTCGATTTGCTACGTCATCTACTACATCAACACCATGTCATCAAACACTAAGTGAGCCCACACAGAATAGTTTCATGTAGGAGAGAGTTAATTGAAATTTTTACTAAAATACAAGCAGTCTAGTAAATTTGTTAAATTACAAATGATGCTTGATAAAACTGAAAAACATAAGAGATACTGTGATAATTACTCTTCATGGATTCACAATGACATTGTAATCATTTAAAACTTCACACCATGGCTAACTTTTAAATTGCCATTTATAATTCCCTTTTACAGATCTGATCGTGTGCTCACTAAACTTAGGAGCTACTTTCTCACTTTATCAATTCCTCTTGCTCGAGGTGGTTGCATGTCGGTTTCTTTGACACTGTCATCTCAATTAGCATTAGTGATCCTTAATCTCCCTATTCTTCAATCTTTATATTGTCAAATTTCTAGATTCTTTAGCAATTCAAAAACATTCTAAACACCCTTAAAACAATTTCTTTTGGTCTAAAAATAAATTAATTAAATCTTAAGTATTCTCTACGAAAGTTTTAATAATTAGGATTTTTTAAATGAAGTAAAAAAATTTTAAATATTTTGACCAATAAAATTCTATATATTTTTTAAATTTTTTTATTTCAAATAACTTTCAAAGACTTTAAAATAATTTCTTTCACTTGAAAATCAATTCACAAAAGTTTCAAATCATCTTTACACCCCATTTGGAATGAATGAATTTAGAATATAGAATTTATTTATAAATGGCTTATTTTGTTTGGATAGTTATTATTTAAATCATATAATTCAATTAAATTTATCATAATCATATTTGAAATAAATTTAGAATTGAAAATTCACTTATATCTATTTTTTAATATACCCTTTAATATAATAACTTTATAAAATTAAATAATGAAAACAATATATCCTTATTTTTTTAAAAAAATTATACCAACATATTTTTAAAAAATTATAAAAAATATTTTTACAAAAAGAAAATTAGTTTGAAAAAAAAACACTACCCAAGTTAAATATATCCAAAACTTAGAATAATTTAAGCAAATAAACATATTTTCCTAATATAAAAAAGAAATAAAAATGCAATCAGTTATTGATAGAATCAAATTCAAAGCAAACACATTTGAAATTTATTTATCCATTCAAATCGATTTGGTGTTAACTAAAAAAAATTTAAGCTGAACTAAAATTTTAAAACAAAAGTACGAATAAGAACATAAAAAAATTGCAAAAATTCACATCAATGCATATTCACATTTTTATCTTGAAAATATAATATAATATATTAATATAATATTAAATTTTAATATTATATTATATTATATTATTAAAATATAATTATAATATAATCCATTGGATGATACTTGTCTTTAAAAATTTTTAAAAATATTTTAGCTAGTGCCATACCATTTCCATTAGCCAATAAACCAATAAGGAAAATTGTATTTTACGTATGTGGAGAGAAAAAATAGTCATGAATGACAACTAATGTGGCTGATGACCAAAGTACTCTTACTTCTCCAAACTATTCCTTAGTTACTAAAAATATAAATAATAAATTATACGTTTTAAAGAGAGAGTTTGAAATTAATAAATATTATTTGTATAAAGATTTTTATTTGCCAAAAAATGAGAAAAAGAAAACTTGGTGTTTTGAAAATTGCTCAAAACAAAAGACAGATATCTAGGAAGAGTATTAAATCTATATAAAATCCATATATTTTTCTTTTCTTAGATTGGTGCACATATTTTTTCAAAGTTTGACATGAGGACTAATTGTTGGCAAGTATAAATAAATCCTAAAGATAGGTATAAGACTACTTTTACAATTCCTTTTGGATAATATGAGTGAAATGTGATGTCATTTTGGCTAAAGAATGCTCCTCCAAAGTTTTAAAAAATCATTAGTCTTATTATGTAGAGAGAAACATAGATTTTCCCTTTGAAAAAGATAAACCTTATCCTATTAAAAGAACCATTAAAAAATTTAACGCCTAGAGCAGGGTAAAGAAGTGGGAAATTAGTGCAGGAGGAGGTGTAAAGTCTGAGCACCCACTGTGAGATAAAGGTCTCTTACAAACAGATAACCATCATAGTGTCACCTTTAAAAATTAAAGCTGAAAGTGAAGAGGTTGCTCCTAAAGATTTAAAGAATATTGTGTGTCAAAATAATTATACCAATACTTATCTACACAGTATAGGTAAATAATTGACATGAATTGAAAAGTGAGTTGAAAACCTTACATTTGTCACATAAGCCTACTTTCATAATTAAAGCTCCAGTTTTCAAACTCCACGAGGTATCTAATAATAATGCTAGTTAGTTAAAAAAAAGATAATGAGTTTCTTAAAATTATTTAGGAATAGATTAATAAAAAAATTAAAATATTGCCATTGACACCCTAAGATCTAGGAAGAGTATTATGGGTGGATTCATCTCCATAAGGTCCATATGTTTTTCTTTGCTTAGTTTGAGTCTTATTGTAAATAGAGAAACATAGATTTTCCCTTGGAACAATATAAAGCTTTTATGAAAATAATTATATAAAAACTTAACACCCAAGTTAGGGTAAAGATAAAGGAAACCATAGAGCTTGAAAAAACTATAGAGAATGAACCATTATATGAGATAAAGGTCCCATACAAATACTTAATTGTTATAGTGTCACCATCAAAGGTTAAAGTTGGAAATGAAGAGGTCGCTTCTGAAGATATAAATCATACAATGTGTCAAATTATAGAAAAGACGTTAGAGAATCCAATGACAGTGGTTGAAGAAATAAAAGAAGTAAAAATTGAAAGTGAAAGGGATAAAAGCATTAATGTGTTATAACAAACTCCTAAGAATCATAAAGAACAACCTCAACCTCCCTTAAACTCCATGAATACCTTAGATAAACTAAAAACTTCATAAGTCATTCTAAGTAGTTTACAAAAGAAATAAATTTGACAAAATAAGAAATAAAGATATTTAAAAAAAAAGAGGAAGGAAGATGATAAGAAAATAAAAAGCTTTTAAAAAGTTATAGGATACAAAGATGTTAAGAAGGAAAAAAAAAAACAAATATGGAAAAGATGCTTGAAGAATTCTTATTCATATTAAACCAAATAACGTCCAAAAAAATATTTGATTAAAGTCTCATTAAAAATAGATGAAGCTTGTATTTGTGAAAAAGAATTCATAATAAAAACTTTCTTTATTATAGATAAAGACATACATCATATAATGATATTAGGAACATCTTTCATAAAGATTATAACTCCCAATATGGTAAATCATGAAAAAATTTCAATTAAGATCCATGGTAAAATATTATGTTTTCCCTTTGTAGAAAAGTCAAAGACTAAAAACATTAATCTTGTAGCTTATTCGATTTATGAAAGTCATATGAATAATATGCTTTATGCTAAAGAAAGGCAATTAAGCTATTTGAAAAAAGAAATTCATTATAAAAATATCAAAAGGAAATTGCAAAATGAGAAGATCAAAGGTCAAGCCCTAAAAATTTGAAAAAAAAAGAGAGCCTAAAATATGTGTTGAGTTACCTAATGCTTTTTGGAATCGAAAACAACATCTGGTAGATTTGCCTTATGAAAAGGATTTCAGTAAAAAGAATATTCTAACTAAAGTTAGGTCGATTCAAATGAATAAAGAATGAGAGAGCCATTTCAAGAAGGAAATAAATGATTTGTTAGCCAAAAACCTCATTTCTCCATCAAGATCCCCTTGGAGTTGTGTAATTTTTTATGTTAATAAGAATTTTGAAAAATAAAGAGGAGTCCTAAGGTTAGCGATTAATTACAAATCTCTTAGATAGATTAAATACCCTATTCCAAATAAGAGAGACCTAATTTAGAGACTCTATAATGCACATATTTTCTTAAAGTTTGACATGAAGTCTGGAATTTGACAAGTCTAAATAGATCCTAAAGGTAGGTATAAGACTACTTTTACTGTTCCTTTTGGACAGTATGAGTGGAATGCCAAGCCATTTGGGTTAACTAATGCTCCTTCATAGTTTCAAAAAATCATGAATGATTACTTCAATGATTATTCAGAGTTCTAAATAGTTTATATAAATGATATTCTGATATTCTCTTGCTCTTTAGAGCAACATTTCAAGCATCTTAGAACCTTCATCTTTGTTATAAAGAAAAACGGACTAGTTGTGCCAAAGTCAAAGTTAAGTTTGTTCTAAACAAAGATAAGATTATTAGGATATTATATAGAGAAAGGAACAATAACTCTGATTGAAAGGACTTTGGAATTTGTTAATAAATTTCCTAATTAGATCCTAAACAAAAAAATAAATTGCAAAGGTTCTTAGGAAGCCTAAATTATGACATGGATTTTTATCCAAATATGAATACGTTATACCAACCTTTATATAATAGGCTAAAGAAGAATCTTGTTCCTTAGATAGAATAACATACCAATTTGGTAAAGAAAATAAAGGCTAAGGTAAGTAATATCCAGATACGTCATTTATCTAATCCTAATATATTTAAAATTTCAGAAATTGATGCATCAGAGATAGGGTATGAAGGAATCTTAAAGTAGTATATTGATAATAAAGAACAAATAATTCAATATACTTCTAGACATTGGAATCCTGCTTAAAGTAATTATTCCACCATTAAAAAAGAGATCCCTTTATAGTGATATATATCACAAAGTTTTAAAGTGATTTGTTAAACTAAAAGTTTTACTTCATATTGATTACAAATTTTCTAAAGAAGTTTTACAAAAAGATGTTCAAAATATAACCTCAAAATAAACTTTTACAAGATAGCAATCTATTTTGAGTGTATTTAATTTTGACATTGAATTTATTAAAGGCAAGTCAAACTTTATTCTTAATTTTTTAACTAGATAATTTTTTCAATCCAAATCTTGATCCTAACACCCAAAGCCTCATCTATATCCCTACAGATAAAGTCAATTTTATTTTTCCAAAAGGTAAAGAAGTTTTCCAAAGTAATAGGAAATTTAAAAAGTGCCACAAAGTTTCCATATTTCTAATTTTTCTAAAGTACTTTATCAAAGTTCCTACTTTAAAAAAAGAGCATTTCCAATATTTTTTAACCATTGAAAATAAATTTTACAATGCTAATCCTGAACAATTTTTTAAAAACTTTTTTCTTGAGGATTGAAATTAAAAACCCTAAGCATATTATATGAAAATTCTTGAAGAAACGGGTTCTGTTACCATAAAACATCACTACACACGAGATGGCATGGCTTCGACCTATTCAATGTATCAAATCCTAAAGATCATTCACCTCATAAATTGGGGATAGGAATTTTGGAGATCTAAAAACTTCAAAGGCTGGTTTCATATGAACCTAAATCACAACTTCGTGCTCAGTTATTATGACTACCATTAAGTATGATTTAATGTTTTCATCCTAGCAAGCCATACTAGTTGCCATTCACAACTATTTTTCCTCTCCACCAATGTATAACATAATTTACCTTATTGATTTACTAGTTGGTGGAAATGATATGGCGTCAATTTTGAAAAATTTCCACCAATGGTATACGAAGGTTTTAAAATTTCTAAAGGCAAATATCAACTAATGGATTATGAAGAACTGTTTCTAATGCGTTTGCTACTTACTTCAAATTTCTTTGTCCCATAAGTACACACATGGAGATATGAATATAAAGAAGATAGAAACATAAAGGTTTCAATGCTTATAAAAAAATTCAAAATTAAGTGGTGGGATAAATTCAAAAAATCACATCTTCCCTCCATGCTATTGCCTCACAATGCAATTCTAATTGCTAAAAAACAGAGGAAGAATATTTCACTATTATGCAATGATTGTTAAAATCAAGATCTAGCTCAACTTCTGAATCAAATGAAGAAGAGGTTCAGTTGGCCCAAGACAACAAAAATGATTGATTTGGTATTAATCTCTTAATAGACATTTGAAGGCTTTTAATGGGTAAAAATTCATCATTAATCCTTAACTTAATGTGGTATTTGTAAGCCCATTAAAGAAAAGAAAAGAAAAGAAAAGAATTATAAGAGACCCATCACATTTGAAAGATAAAAAAGCAGAATTTCTATCGAATCTCAAGTGTACGAAGCTATCAGAATTTAAGTAGTCTAAGGACACCTTCCTCACTAGGGTAATGCTTAGAGAAGACTCCAATCAACGTTTCTAGAAGAAGAAGTTCTTGACAGGACTTCCTCCTTTATTAGGTGAAAAGGTAAGGAATAAAATTTGAGAAAATCACAATAATAAGATTCCTTATAATATGTTGACCTATGGAGAGTTCATTAGCTATCCCTAGAAAGAAGGATTAAATTTATGTCAAGACATGAAGCTTTAAAGACAAATAAAGGAAGAAATGGTAAAGACAGAGAAGGAGTTAGGATCATTCTGTAAATAATTTGATATCTCTGAAAGTCCTATTAAGGATAAAAATAAATTTTGTAAAGATTACACCAATGAAAAGTATAGAAAATTGTCAGGTTATAGAAAGTCGTCTACATATAGGAAACCACCTCCAATGTATAGGAAACCCTCATGGTAGAGAAAGAAGCCTTTTAGAAGGATACAAAATTTTAAACTTCAAAAAATATAAAAATTTAACATGTTATAAATTTCACCGAAAGGTTTATATTTTGAAATATTATGGTCTAAATAAAATGTTACAAAATTTAAATTTAAGTGAAGAAATTTTACAGAAAATCTAATCCTTAATGATATTTGTTAGTAAAAGTTCAGGAGATAAAGCATATAAAAATAAAACTTCTATTATTAGAACATAGTTTTAGAGATGATGGCCTATATGATAGTGAAACTTCCCATAAGGTAAATTTCTTAACTAAAGATTAGAGGTTGTTTTTCAGAGGTAATAAATCAACTTGAAGACTCTCAGTTAAAGAAAAAATATTTGAAAAAGCTACAAAAATCATTGAAAATTCCTAAAGAATATTTTCCATCCACATCATCTACCTATAACTTAACAAACATATTACGTAGAGCCAATAAAGCTAAAAAACCACAATTCACTTTAGAAAACCTACAACACCAATTCAATTTGATGAAATAGGAAATAGAGTTGTTAAAGAAAAGTCAACTAAAAGATGGTGAAACCGCAAAGTGTCTATTACATTGCTTAAATGCTAAAGAAATTGAACAAAATTCTAAGAAGAAATTAAAGAGAGCCTCGAGCTAAAGAATAAAGAAAAAATGCTAGAAGAATTTTTAGCTCTAGTTAACGAGATAACTTCAAGAAAAGTATTTGATAAGGATTTCTTTAAAGGTAAATAAAGATTTTGTAATAGATACTATAACTTTATTTGATATAGGTGCTGACCTAAATTGCAAGAAGTTTGGAATAATTCCTATAGAACATCTCTAAAGAACCCATGAAAATTTGAAAGTAGCAAATAATTCAAGATTAAAGATAACTCATAAACCTGATGCTTGCATTTGTGTAAATGATTTTGCAATAAAATTTTTGTTATAGTTAATAAAATTAATCATGTGGCAATTTTAGGAACATCTTTCATAAACCTTATAACTCATTATTTCATTAACCTTAATGGTGTTTCAATAAAGATTAATGGTAAAATAATTTGTTTTCCTTTTATTGAAAGTTTGAATATTAAAAATTTGTATTCTATTAAATGATATTCTATTTTTAAGTTTTGATGCTTTTGCTTTTAAAGGTTTGAAGGAGTTTTAAATAAAGATTTTTTACTGTACAAATAATGGTTCCACGAACCAAAGCAACCTCTTCCTCCTCTCCACAATCAAAGTTTCAACCTCCGACAAAATAAATCCCAAGGCCACTGAATTCAAAAGAAACTAAAAGCCCACAAACATCATTTAAAAGCCTACAAACATCCCTTTTTATAGAGAAAGTAGAGTCATAGAGAGAAATTCTCGAAGGATAACAGACTCTCCCCTCTAAAATCTTCGATGAGGGATCATCCTCATCATAAATGATCAACCTCAAAGAATGGTTAAAATAACTAGATTCTCAAATTTTAGCAATTGCCTTAAAGGATTTAAAGGGAGAAACTTCTTAAAGAAAAAAAACATTTCTTCCACAATGGTATTTAAAAATTCCTAAAATAAAATTGTTTTTTTGAAAGGTAAATAAGTTTTACAAAGTTTTCTAAAACAACCAGGAATTGAAAATGTGTCACAAAGTTTTCAAGTTTCTAATTTTTCGAAAGCACCTTTTCAAGATTCCTTTGAAAAAGAATCATTCCAATATCTTTTAACCACTGAAAATGGATTTTATGATGCTAATCCTGAACAATTTGTTAAAAAACTTTTCTTGACGATTGGCATTATAAACCATTTGATTTGTTAAAACCCTAACCATATTATATGAAAATCCTTGAAGAAACATGTTCTATTACTACAAAGCATCACTACACACAGGTGATTGCGGTTCGTCACATACAAAATTAGCTCAAATTAATCTATTTTTCAATGCACAATTTAACAATTAATTCAAGACCAACATTTTGGCAAGCGTACCAGTCGAATCAAGTAATAAAGTGGAGTATATTTAAAACTCCGAATATTGTTCTCACGAGGAAGATTATACGATGTAAGTACTAAGCCAATCAGATTACAATTATTTAGAGAACACTCAGCTTTATGATTTAAGAAAATAAATAACTAAAAGTTAATCTAAAAAGCCTAGGAAACTTCCAATCAATTGTAAAAGAGCTATAGATTACTTTTCCTAATTTACTCAGTTAAGATTTGGTGATAGATGATTTAATTAATGGATCGGTGATGCTTAATATAGGGTCTTCAATAAATCAAGCCAGTACTATGGTTAAGACACTAACTTATCTCTATTAGTCATATCCTGGGATTTGGTTATGCCTCAGACTTAGGTAATAGACTTAAAGTTCCAGAATTCTAGTCCTAAATTATCCTAACCTAAGACTAGCACCCTCATGATCAACCAATCTTTGGTTAGTTCATTGATTTAAACCACGTTGTTTATTGACTTTTCTAATAACCTAG
>JAOXYD010145250.1:0-10636 GCA_028565735.1 Pinacopodium congolense
TTATTAGGAAGAGATTTCGATAAATTAATATACTGCCTATAGGATAGCTTTATATCTAGTTAAATGTTTAGGAAAGGCTTTGCATGTCGAGAGATCCCAATGTTAATCCTAGATTATTTAATTAGTGACATTTGGTTGCACCTTTAGAGAGGGTAGCTAAAATATTAGGAAATCATGGGCCAAATATAAATTAGATGAATTAAACCAAAGGATAACAACAAGTCCTATTCTTAAATCTTATTTTTCTCCGAATTTCAGTTTGTTGTATTGGTGATTGGTTACATTGCTCACTCTTGCTTCCAAATTTTTTTGTGTCTTGTTTATTTCTTTTTATTTTATTTGTTTAAATTGATTTCTTGAACAAAGTGCAAACCAAATTGATAGGGTGTCTATATTCAATCCTCGTGGGATCGATATCCATTCTTTACTACAAGTACGACACGTATACATGCGATTTTGAGCATAAAACTAGTTGTTTGTTTTGCGAGTGAACATATTTTAGACATTGAATACTTATTGTTTTTTATATTTATTTACTATTTTTTGTATGGCTATTGATTTATTCTGTGTTTAGTTTGTGCTTTGCTTAATATTGTTTGGAACCCTTACTTTTAATTAATACAATTGAACACTCTTTAGTTTCTGGTCTTGTGCTTATTGATTTCATTATGATTTCTGCATTTATGTTTTCTTTTTCATCTTTTCATTTTGTATTTTGATCTATTTTTGTGATTTTAGTTTAGGTTTTGATTGGGTTGGAAGATATTGATGGAATTTTGACTTCATAATTATGAAATTTGAATAGGAATTAATGGATTGAGTTATAATTCTAGTTGATTGACATTAATTAAGGATTAATTCTTAGGATTGGCTACCATATGTATAATTTCTAGTTCAGCTGCTAGGAATGACCTTGTGATACGTAATGGTCCTAGTGATTTCCATAAGTGGCAATAGGTTAATTAAAAATTTCAGTGAACTTAGCCTAGGATTCCAGCTCCTTAAGTTACATAATTCTAGCTTGCGAGATTGTGACTTAGGTGTCCTCAAGCAAATTAATTTATCATCAAGTTTATAATAGGATATAAATATAGGAAAAATAATTCAAAATTAATGCGTAATTATTGAAAATTCTTTCTTGATCCTAAAACAATTTTAACGCATGGAAATTTTATAAGATGAATAATCCATATTAATTTGAAAATGCATTTAAATCAATTCATGTTTTTTCAAGTGTCAACCTAAATTAAGAAGTTGATTCCACATGTAAAAGGCAAACAACTAAGTTTAATGCATCATCTTTTTAACATTTCCATGTCTTTTAAATAAAAAAAAGTAAAAAGAAATTAAATGAATCACCTAATTAATTAACTTTATATGCAGAATAACTAAGAAGCCACTTTAATCTTTTTATGCTAAGGTGAATATTTTGTAGTGAACAACCCCCGGTTACTCAACTGTGTCATAATAACTCAACTGACTATTATGTCCCACTCATAATTTCAAATCTCATATACATTATTTTATTTTGTTTCTTTTCTTTTGTTTCTTTTTCTTTTTCTCTTTTCTTTTCTATACACATAGATAAGATTCGAAATCAGAGGAGTAATTCTGCTTACTTATTTAACTAATTAAGTAGTTCTTCTTCTTATTTTTTTTTCTTTTTAGGGTTAATTTCGATTTTTTTTCTTTGAATGATGTTAATACCTTAAAAGACGTCACAAAATTACTTAGAAAGTTGCATTTTATATGTGGAATATCCTTGTATCATTAGGTATCTACCTTCCAAATTATGAAATTAATTAAAGGCATTTAGTCATTAATAGTCAAAATAATCAGATAACATTTCAAATTGCTAAAATAATTTAATTCAAATGAAAGAATGAACGATAAAAAGGATCAAAATTGAAAAAATTTTCCACAATTTATAGACTATGATGAGATTGATGATGATTCATCATTATCAAGCAAACAAAACTTAAGTGTGATAAATAGGTAAATACCTCCCCCACACTTAAATGAACATTATCCTTAATGTTTAAAATAAGAAATGAAAAGCATAATGTAGGAGAGAATAGAAAGAAATACACTCATATGATATATACTTGAAGATCCATTGATGTATTTGAATCAATTTGTAGGAACTAAAAGTATAATAAAAACAACACAAATAATGGCCAAAAGAAGCTCCACTCATATAAATATGGAAGTCAATACATTAAGGAGAAACATATAGCAACAGAAATCATCAGATCTAATTGAAAAACAATAGAAACCTATACTATGAAAGGGAAACCTATACTACTTAACTAAACCAACTAAAACCACTAAAACAATAAAAAAACTGAAAAATAAAATGAATAACCAAACAAACTAATCATCGGCATCCTTGGAACGCTGATAATCCTCTAAACTTCGAACTTTGGCAGCTAACTCATTAATCTAATACTGAAAACCATCAAATTGACGAGTCATCTCAAAAAAGAGGGAAGATCAAAACTCAAAAAGATCAGAAGATAGACGACTCTCCATGTTAATTAGGTACTGCATCAATGTAACCTGAGGATCATCTGAAGTAGGTGGTAGTGGAATTGAAGTGGCAGCAGGCGAGTGTGGGTGAGGAGGAATAATACTTGAAGTGGCCTCAGATGAAGCCTCACCCATATCTGCATGAATGTCGGGCTATGAAACATCATCAGGTGGATCCTTATCCTCACAAAGTCGATGCCAATAGCCTTCCTGATATATGAAGTGCCATAACTTAAGCACACTGGCATTGACGACATTCCGACGTGTATAGTCATTAGGCTCTAATGAATATAAGGGAAATCCTGCATCCGGAAATATCCTCGTAAGCAAGTAAGGAAAGCAAATGTTCTTGGTTCGCCTCTTAAGCTTCACCATATCTCTCATAGACAAAATAATAAACCCAGCTAATGGTAATCCTGAGATGGTACCTATTCCATGCAACATCTTGTATAATAGGTACACATTGAAATATCTCATCTCATTGAGCCCACTGGCTCGAGGAGCAACATTATGACTGATCATATCAACAATAATCCTCTCCTGAGTCCCTAAAGTAGCAGTAATATACTTTCTAGCATTCCTAGTCAGACCTAAGGTATCTCAAGCAGTAGCAATAGAAAACGATGGGTCCAAAGCTATCGTGTCCCCATGAAAAGTATCCTTAGCCTTAATAAAAACACTGCCCTCATCTGGTACTCCTAACAAGGCAGCTATGGATACACGAGTAAGATAAATAGGAATACCTTACACCATCAAGTGTATCTCGATCATGTCCGCCTCATCCTTATCTTCAATGTTCACAAAGAACTCGTGAACTAAGTTTGGGTAGTATGGACTAGTAAGTGTGATAATGGCCTTCCATTCGAAGGTCTTGAAGGCATAAGATATATCAAAACATGCTTCTATATCCGGATGGATGGGCCACTTAATAATGAGGTCGTTCCTCCTATAACCCTCAAACCAGTCAAAATTTTCTGAACTCGAAAATCAAATTGGATCATATGCCAATCCCTTCCTCCTATGAGCCATTTGACTTAAAACTGTTCAATAAACAAGCTCAAATAAGTCAGAAAATAGTAAGAAAAATAAGAAATTTTTTCGACAAGAGTCACCGAAATATTCCCTTTTGACTGGAACATTCTTGATTTTTTTACGATGATAAAACGGAATGAAATTGGCACCAAAAGAAAGCTAATGAAATTTCTAACACAATGATACCAAAACCTAAGCCAATGGATGCCTATATTGAGAGAAAATTAAAAAAGAATACCTTGAGGAGAGAAAAAGATCCAAATTTTGTAGAGGAGATCTAGAAAATTGGTGAACTTTCTTAATAAATTGATGGTAGATTCTTGTAGAGGGGGCAAAATGTGATGAATGGACATCAAGAATGTCCAATTTGGTTAAGAAATGAGGAAGATACAAGGATTTGAAGTTTAAGAGGCGAAAAGGGGTTTCAAAAGGGTTTGAGAGAGAGGAAGATGATGAATAGTAAAACTATGTCATGTTATCGCCCTATGTGTCCTATAATGGCATCCTGTTCATCCTATAGTGGCTCCGTTATGGGATGAAAAGCCCACCATTGTAGGTCCAGAATACACTACGATAATGGTGGGTTGATCATCCTATAACGGTGGGCTACAAACCACCGTTATAGATCTATTTAATCCTTCCTAAGCTCAATTTCAATCCAATTTCACTAAAAAATCCTTCCAAACTCAAGTCCTAACAACATGGATTGAATTATTCATCAAATTGCTTTAGATTTCAACCTAAAAACACTCTTAAAACCAAATCAAACTCAAAAAACTTGAAGAAAACACACCAAACTTGATTCAAAAACACTTAAAAGGCTTCAACACATTTATTTGAATTAAAACACACTAAATTCAAATCAAAAGAACTTAAATTAAGGATGGGTTGCCTCACAAGTATTGAATTTTACTTCACTTCCTTGGTCCAAAATCCATCAACTTCAATTAATTCTTCTTATGAAACAAATGGCCCAAATTGTGAATGGTTTTTAAAGAATTTCAAAAACTTATATCTTTGAACCATTGATCCTTAATGAATCATCAATCATGACTTTGAAAATAACATGGTAAGAAGTCTTGAATTACCATGGTTGGCCCTGAATCGAAAGCATGAAGACTAATAAAATCAATATCATTCAATGCTTTCTCACCTTCAACCTCCCCAGGGAGTAGAGTTACGACATTCATCTTCTTATCATCCACAAACGGATGGGCAATCCGAAGTAGTTAATCATTGCTTGGAATCCTATCTTCGGTGCATGACTGGGGACCTTCTTAAAAGCTAGTGTTCTTGGCTTTCTTTAGCCAAATTTTTGTATAATACTTTATTCCATACAGCTATTCACCTTACACCTTTCCAAGCCCTCTATGGCATTCATCCACTAATGCACCTTCCATATTTTCTCAAGGATTCTTTAGTTACAGCTATCAACTTACTTTTGTAGGATGGGGACGCTATCCTTCAATTGCTTAATCATCACCTATCTTTAGCTCAACAACATATGGCTACACAGGCTAATCGCCATTGCGCAGACTGCTCCTTTGTTTTTGGCAATATGGTCTATTTGAAGTTATAGCCTTATCATTAGTGTTTGGTGGTTGCAAGGGAGTTTCCAAAACTGAAAGCCAAATATTTTAGACCCTACAAGATTGTTGACAAGATTGGAAGTGTCACCTACAAGTTATATCTTCCAGCATCCTCTGCATTTCACCCTATTTTCCATGTCTCCAAACTTAAGAGGATCCTCACTAATGGCCAGGTTGGTTCGAACTTATCCCTTTCAACTCTACCTACAAATGTGCTGACACTACTCGCAATCTTATACAAACGCACGGTTAAAAGAGGGAATACAGCTACAACACAATGGTTAATTCACTAGACAGATTATTCTCCAACTGATGCTACCTAGGAATTTGCTCATGACATGCGGCTTCATTTTCTTAAGTTTTTCCCTTGAGGACAAAGGATCTTAATGGGGGGAGTAGTGTTATGTAGTAAACGTAATATTTGGGAGGAAAAGTTAAAGGTGAAAGTGAGTAAGTGAGCTGAATGAAGAGTGACAATTCTGCTAAGTTGTTGTTAAGAGGTTGTAATGGTTGTATCTCGCCAATACCAATTGTCACATATAAAAGAACCGAATGGGACATTGGATACAAAAAATAAAGATTTCAGTTTTTTATCTTCCTTCGTCTTCAACTTCTTCTTCTCTATCTCTCTATTTTCTCTTCTTTTCAGTCTATACATATCACTTTGATGGACACTTATGGCAAAGAAAAGCTTTTCTTAAGCACATTTTTCATCTCTTTCATGAAATCTGCCAAATTTTGCTCAGGGTTTCCATTTTGCTGTAGAAACTGATGATGTTCCTATACTTTTGGAGCCTTCACTTTGTCCATCCATCAAAGCCTTATCGTAATTGGATTTTGCTTAGGGTTTTCATTCTTCACTTTGTCCAGACTTGGAAGCCTAACCTTGGTGGAATCTGCTTCCAATGAAGAAGCTGATGATCCCATATGTATGCCTTGAGATGATGATGGCGAAGCTTAAAGCGTAGCCCAAAATTCGATCAGAACTCGAGAAAGTGAGCTTGAACTCGAATTTGATCAGACTTCAAGCCAACCCAAAAAGTCTGAACATATGATTTAAAAATATAAAAATTGAACTTACATTATATAAAAATCTATCTTAAAAATATTCTAAAAGTTACTTAAAATAATTTTACTAATAATTATTGTCTTGATCTTCTATTATGAATTATACTTATTATTTTACATGAATTATTATAATAATACATTTTTAAATTTATTAATATCATTTTTACTTAATAATAATTAAATACTTTAAGTGTCTTTATAAATATTATGTAAAAATATTCATTTATGAGATAAATCTATATTAAAAATTTGAAAATAGGTTATTAATCTAACCTTTTCTCATTATTTTAATTAAGTGACTAAAATTTGAAAAACTTTCAATTGAGTGATTAACGTTTAAAAAATCAATTGGAAGAGGTAAAAAGGTTGGAGTGGGTCACGTTGGGTCGAGTTGGGTAAGTCTGGCTGGGTCGAGTCTGTCATTGGAGATTGACGACATCAACCTTTTTCACTCAACTGATTAACTTTGTAAACGTTAATCATTCAATTAAAACTTTTAAAAGGTTGATCACTTAACTAAAAAAAATGTATAAAGGTTGATCACTTTTCTGACTATTAACCCTTTAAAAAACATTTGAAATGGTTGAAAAATATAGAGAGAATTTGAATATATTCGTTAAGTTTAATATGTGTAGAATAGTAAAGAGGAGACTTATGAAGGAGAAGGCTAAAGTGGTTATGAATGATTTAGAATGGAGATAGGGTAATTTATGTGTCAAAGGATGATGGAAAGCTTATTGTCATGAGTGGATAAGATCATATGTGTAATTATAAGGCATGATATTTTTTATAGCTACCGATATAAATGTCATAAATACTATCAACCATTATAATCAAAGGGCAGAGATATTTGTAGATGATTATTATTAAGTTTCAATTTTAAAGTGTGTATCAACATGTATTGCATCTGATGAGGGATGCTATTTTCTGGCCAACATTTGACATTAAACAAATAAATTTACCTACTAAAAAGAGTAATGTCATGAAAGCACAAAAATGAAAAAAAAAAGAGGAAGCCAAAAATAGGCTAAAAAAATGAGCAGCCTAGAAGGGACAAATGCAACAATATAGAAAATGTGATAATGCTGATCATAATGTCAGAAAATGCAATAAAGAGGGTTAACATAAACATTTACAAGTATAGCCGTGCTTTTCTCTATTAGAAATTTTAATGGTATGATGATTTTAAACTTATGGATGTTTAACCATTTTGTAAGTATAGCATATCAGGCATGTTTATAGGTATTTAAAATCAATTATTAATTAGTTAATATACTCTTATGACTAACTTTCATTTTAATGCATCTTTTAATCTTCTGAATAATATAGGTTATTAGTCACAAATTTATTGAAAATAATGTCATACCTAGTCAATAAAGCAATATTGTGTGTTCAATATACTATGATATGAATTCATGATTATGTTATGAACTCTAAATAATTTACTTTTTGCATTTTTTTTTGTCAGGTTGGTAGCTTAACACAGGTTAGCAAGCAAAAGTTCCAAGATGTTGATCCTCATATATTTAAGTTGGATTTTGAACCAAAGGGATTTAGCTTCAAAGGGCATTTAAGCATCACTTCACACCGTCTACAAGCTAAACAAAAGAAGAGAGTATTATCTATAATGTGTGGTCAGTCATCATAAGAGTTAATTTCTCATTCCAATGCATAAGGGAGCAATGTGGCTCAAGATTAGCCACTATAAATGTCTTGGAAAATAACTTTTTAGGAATATCTTTTATCTATATATTTGAAACCCAAAACACTTTGGGCATATGTGATGTGTATGTAGTTAAATTTTTAATGTTTCAACATTCACATGAATTATTATAAATGAATGCTTTAATTTGCATATCCATAAACTCCCATTTCCATAAGCATAAGTGAATAATTTACAACAACTATTATATCATTCATAAAACCAAACAATATAACTATTATATATGCCATAAAAAAGTTAATAACTACGCAATTTGAAAGGAGTTCCATATAACATAACTAAAAATTACAACCATAAAAAACATAGTAAATCCTATTACTAACATAATCTTCAACTCCTATCTTTTATTAGTACATTAATATATTCCTTTTATTAACTTTATTTACTCTTTTAAACTTTATTTGCCCCTTAGTCTCATCAGTTGATTTCCATAATTAAAAGTTGGAATTTATCATAATTGTCCTTATTTCATCCTCCTTCTTTTATATATTAATTTCTATTTTTAACTTATTGCACGACTTGAAAAAGATACAACTATTAATTTGTAAAAAAAAAGAAAAAAATCAAGTAGAGCGTTATAAGACACTATCATTCTCTAATTTACAATAAAATGTAAACGAACTTAATAAAAAATTAGGCCATTTATAAAATCTTCTTCATAAATTTCACTCGTATCGTAATTTACTTAACATGCATCTAATCTAAAGTAATAAATTATACTATGAACATCTAAATTGAATGATTTTCAATTTGATGACGATGACTCCATAGACAACCTAGTGGTCTATGTGAAACGTGTGAAACACATAATGAGCAGGAAATTTTGAAACATGTGAAACACATGTAATATTTTTAGATTGAAATCTTTCAATAGTACAACTCTTAGATTGATATAAGAGATGCAAATAAAATCATCCATTCAAATGTAGCTAAGGTTTTAAATAGAAGGTAAGGTACCGAGTATCTTGCTTTATCGGTCAAATGCAATGGATAACACAGAAGGAAAACGAATGGGAAGTAACTTATCCAAGACTAGAAGACACGCCAAAAAGAGGTCCAAGTGGAGGGAGGTGCGATGGCGAGAGGCACGTGCAGAGAAGAGTAGAGTCAGAAAGGCGGAGGCGCACCGAGATCGGCGTAACAGGCAGAGCGAGGAGTGACCGATGGAGACAGACAATGACACTTTAGCCCCACAAAAAAATTTAAAGAATTGAGATACGGCACGTCGCTTAACTGACAAATCCTTAATGATGTTAAAGCTGAAAATGAACACATTTTTTAACGTTTAAAACATTAAAGTGTAAACCCAATGCAAATGTTAGGCTGTTATATTTTCAGTTGTAATTTTTAATTTTAGATGTTATATTTTTATATTAAATTTTATGTGTTTTTATAGATTTTTGTGTGATCTGTCTTGATTTTTGTGTTGTTTTAAAAAAAAATTAAAATTTTTATGATATTTTTTATTGATTTTTGTGTTTAAAAAATTTAAAAATTAAATCGTTTTCAAATGAGCTTAGCGTGTAAATTAATTTTTTTTAATATTTAAAATATATGTGAGAGTTATTAGAAATTTACTTTTGATGTTCTTCTATTAATTTTTACTAATGTGACATTTTTATTAAAGTTATGCAATATAAGGAATATAACATGCCATCCAATTATGTAAAACTCACGACTTTCGTAATTTCTTACAATTTGGAAATCATCTTTGATATAGGAGCACTAGACACAAACCTTTTTCCTTCTCCAGCTTCCTCAAACAGCCCATAAAAATCAAACCCGAAGAGAATAACGCTATATCAAAAGCATTCAAGCTTGTAGGTCGATGCAAAGGAGTAACCTTCTTCTAATTTTAATTTCAGCTTCTAACTCTGATAGTGACGATTGATTTGAAGCGAAACCCATGTCATGTTCCTCCTCATCACGACTGAAAAATGACATGCTTATACTCTTTGTCGAAGGAGTAATTCTCGACAACCTCACGAATCGTGGTCCGTGTCAAGAAGTCTTGTAAGCAGCTAAGGCCTCAGTTTCTTTTCTATTCCGTTTTCATTTTTTATTTTTTTAAATATAAAACTTAAAAAAATATATAAAAATTAAAAAAAATAACAGACTAATATAATACAAAATTTTTAAAAATAATATAAAAATCAATACACATAAAAAAATAAAAATAAAAAATAAAAACGAAAAATGATATCAAACGTTTTATTTTTATTTTCGTTTGTTTTTTATGTGAAATTAGAAAAAATAATAAAAATAATAACATAAAAATTGATAAAAATATAGAAAACATAATAAAAATAGAAAACAGAAAATAAAATAAAAAAGTAAATAAAATGAACCCTCATTTTACTAATATGTGGTACATCTAATAAAAAAATTACATTAATAAAAGTTAACATGGGAACAACGAAAATTTAAATTTTTATTAATTTTAAAATATTTTAAACATTTTACAAACATTATGATTCTTAAACTATTTTTGCAAATATTAAAATTTTATTTGAATGACGTAAAATATTAAACCTTTTTAAATTTGAGTTCAAAGACAAAAAAAGAAAGAATCTTCAACTTAAAGAATAACATAAACAAAGATAAAAAGTATCATTATAACCCTAATATCTTCACCGATATTCAGGTAATTTAAGTTAGATTTTAACGTTTTAGGATATTCAGATCAGATTTTAAC
>JAOXYD010145271.1:0-24351 GCA_028565735.1 Pinacopodium congolense
GGTGTTCATCTCTTCCCTTATCTCTTTATATTTGTGCATTTGTGTTTGCTTTATTATTGCTTGAATTTTTTTAATATCAGCATAAAGTTTGGCATACAATTAAGGTTCAGTTTTTATTAGAAAATTCATTTTTTTAAAATCAACCTAAGGTGTTTAAAGTGTTTTAATAAATGAAGAAAAATTTTAAACACCTAATTCACACCACCTCTTGGATGTCATAGGGCTTACATAAAGTCTTAAGGAGGAAATTGTTGAACCAAGGGAGGTTCTAATCTTGATTTTGATGATAAAAAAACATGAATATTACTAATGATTTGAGTTTTTGTTGTAAGTTTAAAAGATGGTTATCTTTGATGGATGATTCAATATATAAAGTTTGAAGCTTGAAGGTCACAATTGAAGATGGTGGAGCAATAAGAGATATGACGGCTTCAAGACCTTACTTTTGTAGTTTAGAACTTGTGTGTAAGTTTCATTTGAATTTTTAATTCATCAATAGGCTCTAAATTAGCATTCATTCATTCATAAGTTTTTAAAAGACACATAAATCTTTTTTCATATAGATAGATTTTGATGTTTGAAGTTATTAAGTTAATTTGAATTTTCATAAAACCTTGAATTAAACTTTAAAACATGGTTAAAGTTATATTTTGTGTTAATAAAATTTTTAGAGAGTTTTGGAATTGGTTTGCATAATTTTTGCACATTTTTTTATGTTTAATGATGGGTTATCAATGGTGGTTGTATCTAATCAACAGCATCATTGTAGTTTGGTGGCCATGACAGCGATTTGTCTCAAAGATCAACGATGCTATTACTAAACCCAAAAACAATCGTTTATGTCTAATAACTAGTTTTCTAGGAAAATTCAACAGATAATTCTTGTATCTAATGACCATTTGAGCTTTCCAACCCTATAAATAATATTTCTAAGCATTTCTATATATCTTTATGCTCTCAAAAGAATGTTCCAAGAAAAAATCATCAAAATCACAAAAGTGTCAAATTTATTGCTCCTCTTATTTCACTCTGAATTTTGTTACTTCAAATTTGTTTCTAGAGCTACAAGTTTATTGTTTTTAGTTTGTTTAATTTTCTAAGAGTGTCCTAAAGCTTTCATTTCAACTTTTAAGCAAGAAAATTTTAGTTTAAAGCTCTAAAAATTCAGATTGCACAAAGTTGTCTAATTTTGATTCATACTCATTCTACTTCAAATTTCTATGTTTAGATTAGAATTTGGTACTTTAAAATTGTTGCATTTCATGTTTTTAAGTCCTCAAGATTTTTATTGAACATATATCTACATTTTTAGGGACTTATTTTGATGTTTACAAGAATTTAAGGTCATTTTCATCTAAGCTATCCAGAATAGGCATTTTTCATCTTTTTATCCATCCATCATCACTTAAACTCATTTTGTTTCTACAAACTAGCCAAATTAAGCTTGATTAAGATTTTAAAAGTGCCATTAAACATCCATTTCGTTTTTGAAAGCATTAGAGCCCTCTATGTGTTGAGATTTAAGTGAAACACCTCTATGTATATTTCATTCTTTTAGTTGGTCGGTACAGTAAAAGCTCCTCTTTGTCTCAAAAAAAGTTGTTAAAGGTTCTTCTTCACCTTAAATAAAGAAGATTGTGTCTTTTAAGGGTTACTCCTCACCCTAGCAGAAGATTGTACTTGTTTTAGTGAGTTAGTCAAATTTTCCACAAATAGTTGGAGAGTGGATTAAGCAATTACTAGGGATTGCTAAACCACTATAAATATTAATAAACATTCTCATCCTTTAACCATTTATTTATTGCTTGATGTGTAGTTTGGTTATTACGTACATTGTTATTTAATTGCCATTAACATTTGAATATCATATTAGGTTAAATATTGATTCAGTGATTGCATCCTTTAAAATTGGTGGATTAGTTTGGCTAGTTTAAAAAAAAATTTTAAACACTCAATTCACCCCCTCCCCTCCTCTTAAGTGCCTTTAGGACTTACAAAAATACATATGAAGTTTTCATATACTAATTATAGAAACTACATGTTACTATTTAGGATACAGTGTTACACACATTATAAAATTTAATATAAATACTAATTTCATGAATAATTTTGTAGTTTTCTTTATCCATATAACTTGAAGGGCTTATTAATATTTTGTTATTATTAAATTTTTAAATGAGATCTTACAATTATAATAAAGTGATTACCTCTTAAGGGTTACATAGAAATAAAATGTATGGCTTTAAGTTTTACACAATTGTTAATTTAGTAGACTATATCTATTAAAATCAATGAAACATATGTTCTTTTCAAATCATACACATCGGTATGTTGACATGGGTTTTTTCCTTTACTTTTTTTAGATTATTTACTTATTTTGGATTTTGCCTTATCGTATGTTAATAGAAACATGTATGTAACATTTGGTAGTGATAATAAACAATGGAAAGAAGATTGAGATCTCTCTTATTGTTATATTTCATAGTATTCATTTTGAATTTTAGCATTGAAGTAATGATAACACCATACATAATTAAAGGGATGGGAACTAAAATTTAAAAAAAAATTTAAGCAAGTGTATCCGAAATTTCTTAGATCGGTGACAATGATTTCAGATTTTGGCATTATATTGTGATATGATTTTTTAAAAAGTGTAAAGATATTTTTGTCCACTCAAGGTCTTTTTCATTGTTATCATATGTTCTTATGATATTTCCCTCTATCCCTAGTTTTCCTAACCTTATTGTACCTTTCCCAATTTTACTCTTCTTTAAACAAATTATCCCCTAAATTCTCAACAAAGTTGTATCAAATCCACAAAACAAAGAAGAATTCAGGAAAAGAAAATAAAATTTTACACTAAAAGTGTTTCTCTAGATTTATGAAAATAATCAAGTGAGATGGCTAGTTACAAGTTTGATACTTTAAGAAAGTGAAACTTGTTAAGGGTAAGAGTGATGGCTCTTGACAATAGGTAAGAGTGATGGCTCTTGATGCACTTTATGAAAAAGGTAAGAGTGATGGCTCTTGACAATAGGCAATTATAAGAAAATATAAATACACTGACGTGATTACTACAATGACATGTTGTAAATTAAAATTAGAGAATGAAAATATTTTCAATGTTACGGTTCATTTGTAACAAATCCTAAATGAAGCACTTGAAAATTTTTTCCAAACCAATGATGTAAAGTCCATGTGTAAAATCTCATTTCAATCACAGTTAAGTGGTTCCTTTTATGGATTTCCATTAACTGAACTATAAGAACTAACATATTGCCTGAAACGATTCCATTATTGAACCTATTACAATCAAAATGGTGTTTTTTATTCTCTGACAACACTATCACGTAGGAGTCTTCATCTGTCCCTCTTATTGTCGAGTTTTACTTTTAAATCTCACATTTACTCCATAATTTATTGTGCCAGTGCGAAAATTGCAAATAGCCAGCTCACTAGATTATCTTATCCACAACTATAGAGAAATATTTTTAATAGAGAATTTTGCCTTCTTTTCCTTTACTCTTCAACAAGTTAACAGGTTTCACTAATTTTCCCTTTTAAAAAGGCCCAAAATTCATGATTCTTCATGATGTATGGTCGAATTCAATCATGTTAACCTTAATTATGATTGCATTCCACCTAGGATTAATCTCAGAATATATCAAGATCCAAAGATTAGTGACTCCATTACCTTCATCCTAGCCATTTTTAGGTAGAATTAAAATTTTAAAGGAGGATCGAGTCTCCATTTATAGTGGAGGTGGATGAAATGATAGATATGCCCCCTAATGATAGTAAATCATATATAAAATAGAGGTTAGGCAATAAAACCATAATTATAAGGATAGAATTAAAGTAACCTTGTACTAGAACCTAAGGGAAAAAGTTTATACATAGTTTCAAAAATAGTCATTTACAAATTAAAACTTCAAATAAACTACACCATTTACATAGGAAGGAAAGTAACTTCAAGTTTTTTATATGATGCTTAGACTCTAGAAGACAACATATGGAGTTAGACCATGGTGTAGGCAAAGCTTTAGCTAGACTAGGAGCAAATGTAATACAATAAAAGAATTGGATGTGTGATGTTTATGTTAGAATTTACATTCAAAATGTGAAATTGTTCTTACAAGCCACCAATAACCCTTTCAAACACCAAAAAGCATGACCACAAAAATAGACTTCAATGCTAACACTGGGCTATAAAATTGTTAAAATATGTGAGTTAAGGACAATAGCATCCTGTAGAAAGTACTAGCTATTGAATTAGAAGTAGTGATTATAACAAGCTGCAATTTTGGGATTCTTACTACTATTATTTTGTCATGTTTTCATATTAGCATGAATTTGGTAGTATAAACTAGTTTTCCCTCTGGCTTGTACATTTTTTGGTTGGTTTTTCACACGGTTGGTTTAATTAACCAAATTATTTAAATCTAAGTTAATGTAATAGAATGATACTAAAACTATGGATTTGTTGTCTACCACTTTTGTTTTTGAATAAGAGTTTAACTCTACCTTTGTTTATGAATTATTATAGGCTCGAGTAAAAACTCCATATTAAATAGGACTGAACACCAAGATTTAGTGAACTAGAAAATTAGTATAATTACGAGGAAAAGTGTAAGTTGTTGATCAGTTCCTAATCTATAATCAAGAGGCAAGTGCACCATATCATCAAGTAATACAATGTATGTGAGTCAAAAGATCATTTCAATAGGGATCTACTATAACTACTAGGTCAAAAGGTGTATGATTATCTAGAATGCTCTAAATTGAAATGATAAACTAATTTAAATAATCAAGCTAACTACTAAATTAATATAATATTCAATCTTAACAAAAGTAAAAAGCTAAATGTTTTAACAATCTTAATATTTAGCTAAGTTTTGGAGTTTAATGGATTAATTAATTCTAGGGAATTAGTATGTTGAATATATCTAAGTTATCTTCATGAAACAAGACAAAGATATGGTTATGATAAGGCCCTATCTCTCTTAATCTTATTCATTTATGTGGTCATTTAAATTAACTAGATTAATAGGCATAAATAATAAGAATTCCAAAACTAATATTCCTTTTTAAATTTAAGACCTTTACAGGAATTGAAGTTTGGTGATTCATCAACTCAATTGTGTTATTTAATTAATTTTTTTAGTAATTAAATTCAATATGTTGGATCCCTAATTATATAGTAATCTATCCTAGGTAGCCAATATAAGATAAATAATTAAGAACTTTATTAAATAAAAATCTTTCAATATATAAGAAAATAAATAGAATAATAAATGATCCATTTACTAACCTAGCCTTAGCTATGAGGGCTTTAGACACATATGTCAATCAATAAATAGAAAAATGTAATTAAATAACATATTGTTATTGATAAAATAAATAGTTACGTACACAAAAGAATAGAAGAGTTAGGAATACAACTGAATATTCTATATCTCGATTGATGTACTCGGTCTTCCAATCTACCATGATCTTCTCTATACACATTAAAATTCAATATTCAGTGTCTATGATGAAAGTTGATGGAAAACTACTCAAAACCCACTCTCCAACTTGCTAACTATTCAGTATCATTTTATTACTTTTAACCATATTTACAGAGTGAATTCACGATTTTCCCCTAAAATTTTTGTCTTAGTCACTCAATTCAAAAGTAAAATAGCCTTTAAATATAGGGATCAATGGCATGATTCCAAACAACCTTTGGCACTATATCTTTAATTTCGTGATAAATGGCTATGCATAAGGACAACGATGGCGCTATTCCAAACCCCTATTGATACTCTGACTTCAATGTGTATGATAACTAGGCTTTACCATAAGAATAATGTTAGCCAATTGAATTTATTTGGAAGTAAAATGGAGCTATACATAAAAATAGATAATGTCATTCAAGATAACCATTTACCTTATCCCAAATGCATCCAAAATTTCCTCTTTTTAACACTCAACTCCTAAAATGAATATGAACTTGCAAGTTAACCAAAATGACTCTTAAATAAGGCATATTTATAGATTAACAAGGGTTAAAACACATTAAAGCATGGTCTAGAAACCTATATAAATTACCTTTATCAATTCCTCCACACTTAAATTATCGTTTGTTCTCAAGTAACTATTTAAATACTCACTTAAAAAATTCTAATAGTAGTTAAACATCAATCAAGCACCTCAATGAAATTAGCATAGTTGTTATCTCCTAATTCAATTTTGATTATGGATTAACACATATGGTCAAAGCATATAAAAATTCAATTTTTATGTATAAAATTAAGTCTCAAGAAACTTATACAGATAATTGTTTCAATGGCATGTGTATTTTACACTCCATCATGTCTTAATCATGTTTATTAATTTTATAATTAACTTAAACAAGTATATTTTATACTCCATCTTGTCCTGGCAAGTATAATTTATGCTTTGTCTTACCTTTTTACACATATTCATACTTATGATCTCGCTCAATTTAATTATATTACTTTTAAACACTCTAAACTTTGAACACCTTATTCCAAATTCATATAAAAATCCATATAAAGCTTCATCAAGAATTCAATATCATGTACAAAAATTATATGTAGTCTATAATCAAAGTTAAAAAATCAATAATAATTGAAAAATTAATAAACACTTACTATATTGATCATAGTAGTTGAATTAACGTGTGATACTTAATATTTAATTAATCATTAAAATAATTTTGAAATAAGATATCTTAATAAATTACTATCAAAAATCACAATAATTCAAGTAGGATGATCAAAATTTTTCCTATTCCCCAAGTTCAAATAACATGAATAAATATAACAAAGAGGGAATGGAATAGAAAAGTTCTCTTGATTTTATTAAGACGATAAGTGAAAGTGTGATGCGTGCTAAGCATACATAAGTTTTAATAAAATGTAAATCCAAGAATCACAAACAACATTACTAAAATATGAAAATAGGGAAGTGCACATATCGTAATATAGTATAACTAGTGTGACTTCGAATTGTCTATACAGGAGGATTGTGATTTCTAGAGAATTCCTATCCTTAATATATAACCTACTCAATGGGTTGTTGATTTGTTAAATAATGAAAATAAATAAAATAACTAAAGGAAAACTCTAAGATAAATCATAAGAATTAACAATTAATCACGAAGTTAGGATCTCGATAGTTAATCACTCTAAGATGTATTCGTATTCATAACTCAAGCTTGATTCAGTAGCTCCTCTAAATTATCTTAGATTATAGGTACCTTAAGTTAAACTACACTCTCTCATGAATTATATAATTCTATTCAATTTGATAAGTTAACCAAAAGTTAAAATATCAATTGAATGCATTAATCTATTCTATGGATCCTATTGTTTCAATTAAGTTTATACTTAATATGGACATCTTATACAAGGCTATCTCTAGATCTCCATCAAAGATGTTACTTATGGAATGATTTAAACATATATTCAATTTCTCAATCTAAACATATGTAATTACACTATCAGAATTGAAGTTTACATTAGCATAACAATAAAAACCTAATATTGTTAACTCCATAAGTAAATCTAAGACAAATCTGGAAATTCAACATTAAATCAAAAGAATAATGTAATTCTACATCTTATAGTACATAATAATTTAAATTCTATAAGATAATTAGTTCCTAAACATCATAAAAACAACAACAATGATTATAAAGAGAGAAGGGATGAAGAAGCTTGTGGTTATAGTTCTTGAATCTCTTGACTCCTTTATGATTCTTCTTAGAAAATCCCCTCATAATTTAGGTGTTTAGATCTAATCCCCTCCTTCAATCTTGCACAAATCCTTGTTAAGATGGCTTAAGAATCACCTATAAGGTCTTGGTGATAGCTATGGGGCTTCAAAGGACAAAAGAAAATAAGGAAAAGCCCTAAAAATGCTTATAAATATGTAAGGGTTCCATGACCTGTGGTTGTAGCTTTCTCAATCGTTTTCTCTGGACAAAAACATGGGCACAGCCATAGTTGCGACTTGCTTTAGGATTTTCAGTTTTTCCAACTTTTGGCTCTTCTAATTCTTTTCACTATAAACTCTTCGTCGCTCATCCTTTGACCCTAAAATTTGGTATCGAACTCAAGAACAAGATTTTCTTACATCCCAAATTTGATTCCATAACCATTCTAACTTTAAAAGGGCTTTTAATTTCTTACCAAAGTCCCACTTACTTGAATTTTTTCTTGTTTTAGCTTCTCTTACTCATCTCTTAATAAACTCTTCATGGCTTGTCCTATGACCTTGATATTTGATGTGGAGCTTCATAATGTCATGTTATAACTCCTCAAATTGATTGGTCATCTCTTGTAACTTTATAATTGCATTAAAATGCTCACCAAAGTCCTATAAAACATAACCAATCATTGAAAATGCATAAACAACACCTTATGAAAAGATTAACCAAATGTCCATCCAAATCACATAGGATTGCTTTTTATACTTAAGATAATCATTATAAAAACAAGCCTAAAGATGTATAATCAGGGTTCTATCAAAGTGCAATGCAACTTTCCTTGCTATTTAAAGAAACAAATAAAAAGAAATGTTAAAATAGATTAAAACACATTAAACTATAATCCTACAATTGGAAAAAATGAAAATATATTAATACATATTTTGTTTAGGAAGAAACACTGTTAATGGTGATCCTGACGAAGGAAAATCTCACACTCTTACATATATTAGGTGTGTATAGTTTAATTTGACACCCAATAATTTTGAAAATCTCATTCTTGATGTTCATGACTTCTAAAGTTCCAAACATAAAGACTTATGTCATCTTAAAGGGGTCAAACCATCGTGATCATAACTTGTTAAGAAAGAGTTTCAATCTTAAGTTATAGACCAATGCTTTATTGCACACTTTAATCTCATAATGTAAAATCTGCTTACCATGATATTGTTTGGTTCGTTCTTGTCCACCTACACTCTTCAAATCAAAATTCAAAAATTTGATCGCCCAATAAGGACTATGCTCTAATTTCATTGATAAGCGACAAGTTTGTCCAAACAATAACTTCAAAGGAAACATAAATATGGGTGCTTTAAAGGTAGTTCTATATGCCCAAAAAGCATCATTTGAATTAAAAGATCAATCATGCCAAGATGAACTAATAGTTATTTTCCAAAATTTTCATAGGCTCTCTATTAGGTATTTCTACTTGAATGTTTGTTCCTATTAGCTCAACACTAACAAACAACTCCAAACTCTTTCTTTCCCAACAAGGAATTTAATGTTTATATGTTTAGACTTAGAAGAACTCCTATTACCGTTTGAATACAAGATGGCAGCTTTATTGTCACAATATAACTTGAGTGCCTTTTAACAAATTCCACTACTAAAAATCCTATAATAAAACTAAATAGCCATGTAACATGATTAGATATTAAATGACATGCAACCAATTCAATATCCATAATAAAAAATTCAATGATTGCCTACTGGGAACTCTTCTATTAAATTGTCTGCTTGGCACTCTTCTATTAAATTGCTCCTCTAGTTAAAAGAAATACATTACCAAATTTGAATTTATGACTATCTTAGCATCCAAAAAATTTGAAATCAGAAAACCTAATTATTTCAAGTTTGTTCAACCTCTTATAAGTTTATATAATTCCTAGTGATTTGTAAATATCTGAAGACTCTGTTGGTTGATACCTAATGTTCCCTTCTTAGATTTCTTTGGCATTTATCAAGCATTCCTACAATCTAGTCAACGTTAAGAATAGTGCAAACCTGTGCATAAATCAAACTCCCTACTACTAACATGTAAAGGAAATTATATATAAACTTGGATTTTATTTCATTTTTTGGGCGTTGCTTTAAACTGAACTTATCCCCTTTAAATGTAAGGGTGCCATAAGTTCTATAGTTTGCACTTCAATCAACTACAATGCTTCCTCAATGTAATCCCTTTGTGATAATCTAATAATTTCTCGTAAACAATCACAATGAATTTAGATCCCTAATATGAAGGATCCTTCATCAAGATCATTTATTTCGAATTGCTCCGAAAGAAATTTTTATTTTTTTAATCAAATTCACATCATTGCTTGCAAGCAAAATAGTGAACGTTTTCTAATACTTTGGAACAACATTTGGTGAAATCTAAACCCTTTTTTCACTTATTTTTCTCTCTTTATTCATATATGTTTAAGAACATGGGTTGTTCTAATGAATCTGAATTATCTTATTTATGTGTGATATTGTAAGTGGATTTCTTGCTAAAGATAGGTTCTTTAATGCTTAATTGAGTTTTAAACACATGTTTGGATATTGATCTTTGTTTATTTGAAATATCAAAGTTTGTCTTGATTTGATCACTTATGATAAGATTAAAAATGATTAAAGATTTGATAGTTATCTACCTTAAACATTTGAAAAATTAGTAAACAATATGGTTTTAATCAAGGATCCAAGAAATCTACTTTGGTTAATAATGAGGGTACTAATCATGAATATAGAATTTAAGATTGGAACTTCTTGAGCTTTAAGCCTAATACTTATTAATTAATAAAATAACTAAAGATCAATTTAGGATGGTTAAAGATAAGGCATTGTCTTAACTATATTAATGTCTTAATTTAGTGAAGACCCTACATTAGGCATTCCAATCCAATTCATAACTCAATTAAGCCATTTAAACCCTAAGCCTTAGCAAAGTTATTCAGTTTGGTAATTCTTAAGCAATTTGAAATTCATAGTAATAGTTGGAAGTTTTTAAGTTAATTTAGTTATCTTAGCTTAATTAAATTAGTAATCTTGAACCTCTTAGATAATTGTAATATAATTTCCTTAGTATTCACCCTATTTTCTTGTGCATTCCGGGGTCATAAAATTGTTCTACTTTATTACTTATTAACTGGTACATTGCCACATTGTTGATTTTGAATTGCATGTTAACTGATAAATTTATTTGAAATTAAATGAGTATTAAACCAACTAACAACACTCATACATTGTTATCTTTTATGAATTGCAATTCCTCATCTATAGCATTGATCCACTTATAAGAGTTGGAACCTTTAATTGCTTCATAGAAGGTGAGTCGAGCATCTCCCTCATGCTTTTGGATAATTATATCATAATGATCCAAAATTGCACTTCTTGTTTTCCTAATGGATCTTCTTAAATCACTAGTTCTACTTGAATATAAGGTTATTAAGTTTGATCTTGATGTTTCTTATGAAAAACTTATTAAGGATTTGATTATCTTTAATTATTACTTGTGATGGGAAAAAGGGTCAGCATCATCTTGCAATTGAACTGAATATTATTTGATCACATTAGGTGTGAAAACCTAATCATGATCAACAACACTAGTGTAAGAGGAACATTGATCGACTCCTCTTCAAAGATAAATCCACCATCCTTAGCTTCCCCTCCAATCTCAGCATCCTTAAAAAATTAGACGTTTCCCGTCTTAAAGAATGTTCTTGTTTTAGGATCATAAAACTTAAATCCATATGATCTTTTATAGTATCCTACAAAGTAAATACTATTTAGGCATCCAGTTTCTTTTCATTTGTCCTATAAGGCCTTACTTTAACTTAAAATATCCAAATGCGAAAATTCTTTAAGATAGGTTTCTTACCCGTCTATAACTCATAAGGGGTTTTGTTTGTAGTTTTTGTAGGAACTTCTATTGAGGATATACATTATGGTTCTTTAATACATCTCCCTTGAGTGAGCGAGGTAAGGTTATACTATAAATCATACTTTTTATCATATACTTGAGGATTCTATTTTATCTCTCTACTATACTATTCATGTTTGGACAATCGGTCGTGATGTATTGTAGTATAATCCCACACTCCTCTAAGTATCATACAAATAGACCTAGAAGTTATTTTCTTTTTTTTTTCATATCTACCATATTCACTACCACGATTAGAGCTTACCACCTTAACAGTCTTATTAAGTTGATTTTCAACTTCAAACTTAAAGATCTTAAAAATGTCTACAACTTATGATTTCTCATAAATTAAGTATAAGTAGCCATATCAAGAGAAATTGTTTATGAACATAATAAAATATTATTGACCATTCCATAAAAGTGTAGGAAATTATTATGTATGAATTCTAACACATCTTTAGCTCTCTCAACCCCTATTTTGTTCTTTTTATTTATTGATTTACCTTTTATACTCAACACAATTATTATAATCTAATCTATTAAATGTTCCAAGAATCATCTCAAACACAATCCTATTAATTCTCTGTATAGAGATATGACCTAAATGCTTATGTCATAGTGAGTAACAATTCTTATTTGATAATTTGTATATAATGCCTTTGGTTTCAATATTATAGGGCTTACTATATGAATTCATTATATCAAGTAAATAATTATTATGATGATCAAATAAATTACTGGTTCTAACAAGCATAGAATTAAAATAAACATCACATTTTTTGTTTTCAAATGAACAAATAAATTCATCTTTGCCCAATACAGTAATTGAAACCAAATTCCATTTAAAAGACAAGACAATATATGTGTATTTTAGTTTTAAATAGAAATTAATATGTAATAACAAGCGAAAAATTCCCTACGACTAGGTTTTAAAAAAAGATCCCTACGACTATAACTTCTACCAAATTTCTAATTCCTATATAGATGTACTTTTCATCATCACTAGGTCTTTAGTAGTTTAGGCAACCTTAAATAGACATATTGTACCACCAAAATCCAACCACTAAGTATACCTAATTACTAAAATCAAATTAACTTCAACATAAATAAGAGCAGAAAAAGTATGTTTCTTCACGCTTTAAGCGTGATATTTAAGGCTTCATATGCCAGCATGATATTTACAGCAATTATTCTTCATAAAAGATATGTCCTTTCAAATGAAACAATTCTTTTCTTTATGTCCTTTAGACATACCTTTATGTTTCTTTTGCAGTTCTAACATTATAATCTCTTTACCTTTCCTCTTACCACAACTTGATAAGGTTGATCAAATAAGGACTCTAGTTTTTATGTCATCTTATCATATCTTCCTTTTGCACCAAGTAAGAGATGATCTCATTCAATGTCCATTCATCCTGTTGACAATTATAACTCACCTCAAATAGATAGAATTGTCGAGGAAGTGATATCAACACTAAATGAACGAGCAAGTACTCAAACAACACTATCTTTAGTGTCTTTAATTTTCCTATAAGATGAAACATTTCAAATATGTACTTCATTATACTTCTGTTACCCTTATACCTTTTGGATGCAAGTTTCCTTAAAGATGCACTTGTCTCCACTTTTTCATTTTTGGTGAAGTGATCCTTAAGGGTACTAAGGAACCTCTTGACATTAGATTCCTTAAATATGGTGTCTAAAAAAGTCTCTAGGATAACAATTTTCATTATGGTAAGCCTTACACAATTAGAGCTAATCCTACCTCTCAAAAGCCCTCCAATTCTCAAGAGAGCTTTTATCTATAAGAGGTGCTGGATGCAGCTCTCTCAATACACGTTCCAAATCCCAAGACTATAGTCACCTTATTTTTCCAAGTTTTAAAGTTGTTTCCATTAACTACCAAAATGTTATTAATTCTGGCAGTAATAAAAGAAGCATTAACAATATTAGTTGTATATAAAATAACATATAAAACACAATTAACTCATATATACATGTAACTATAACAAAATAGTGGTTAATTATTACAATAACAATGACCCATCTTAAAATAATTGTGTGACGTTGAACCTAGTCTTTAGACAAAGAATTGACACACAATCATTTTCTTAGTATGCTAATAAGAATTAATGATAAGATACAGTTAAAGTTCTTAGCCTTCCTTTAAGCCAACTTAATGCTTACAATAAAAACTTAATAATCATCATACACTCATCACCATATGTGCATGTAAGTCTCTATCAAATAATAGTCTTCCTTTAGGTCGTCATGGCTCCCACATAAAGGAAAACATATATCACCACTTTAGTAATTCACATTAAAAAAAGGCTTCATTGTAGAGGTCACTTTAGTGACTATACCATTTCAACTAATCAAAATCGAGAACTAAGCATTATAAATTCAAATTTTCCTAAATTAATCACTAATCATAAGCAGATAAAATATATGCAACACTAATACATATAAAACAAAATTTTGAATTTTTAAAAAAATTATAAAACTAAAAATTAATTAATTGATTAATTGATTGATGTTAACTAATGGGTCTAAAATAGATTAAAAATTAGTAATTAAGGTGTAATAAATACACATGATAAATTCTAGTTTTGAACCCTAAAAAAATCTGGACAATGGTATTATTTTAATGCACTGGTTCAATTCAAGATGAAACTATACTGTGTTCTCAACCAATTTTTATTTTCAAATAAGACATGGAACATGCCAATCTTTTAGTGTTGAAGATAATGTAATTCCTTAAAAGATGAGAGTGATGACAACGGTGTACTAAAGATTTTGGAGATTTGGGCATTTATGATGTATAGTTCACATGCCTCATTGAAATTATATACGTTATTCTTTCATGAAGGAAAGAAGACGAGATGTAGGTCCTAAATGTTTTGTGTTTCCCCAGTGGAAAAAAGATGGCAGAAAAAACGAACCAATAAACACCTTTCAGAGAGATTGTATATAATAAAAATTGTATGCCATTAATTGTATATAATAAAAATTAACAACGTTGAACAAGAGAAGACCATACTTAGGTTGGGAAGAAGTACACAACAATTAAAGATGATGAAAAATATGAAAATTTTTCATCAAATTCAATTATATCACTATAAATTAATGACAATGATTATTTGAACATAAATGATTAGTAAAACATCAAGTAATAATTAAAAAAAACACATACAAACAATTCTATGACAAGATTAGTTCTGATATCACTTGATAGAAAATTGAGAATAAACTAAAAATGTGTCTTACCTAGAAAATTTTTCATACTTAAAATCCATGAGTGAAGATATCTAAACATGATGCTTTTGATTGATGGTTTTTTTTCTCTCAATTGTCAAATGGGAATTCAAAAGAGAAAACAGAAGAATAAAACATAATAATATGTCAATCAAGGACTACATTCCTAGTTATAAAACTTTATACATCAATTTACTGATTTGCTTATCATTAATTAGTAATTTACAACTTAGAAATTATACACATTTTTATACTAGTCTCCACTTTTTGTTTTATATGACATAGATTTCTAAATAGAATTTGATCACTATAATTAGGTGCTTGAACTTTATAATAATAAAATGTATATGATTATTTACTGTAATATATATACGTGTACATGTTTATATGTATGTGTTAGAATGCATGCACATGATATACAATCCAAATTCTAACAATCCCCCACTTGGATTACACTACCATATGCTCATACAACAAAAACTTCAATCAAACGCAAACCACTATAAGTGATCTTATGAGCACAAAATTAAAGATACGTCATCTAAATCTATCTCGTCCATTAGCTTCATTAATAAAAGGACCAAAGAGGTAATCATTTCCATTTTTGCAACTAAACCCACAATGATCTCATGCATCAACTCAACTCAACGTTATAGATCAATTATGGATGTGTAACATGGAAATTACATGTAATATGATTTACATATGCCTACTTCCTACTGGTATACCCTTAATCAAATGAGATCAGAGTCTAAAGTAAACTAAAAAATTTGAAAATTTTATTACAAAAACTAAATAATGTTATGACATTAGATATCATATCAATCATAAAAGTATAATATAAACTTGTACTAAATCAAATAGCATCAAACATAACCATTTCCATACAAGCAACATGCTCAAGAAAGGCCGCAAGTGAAATGCCTTAATGAGAGATCTATAAACATTAAGTTTGCTCCTATTAGCTTAACATTAACAAATTCACTCTATTATCTTTCTTTCCTAATAAGGAATTTAATGTTTATATTACAACTAGAAGAACTCTTGCTGCTATTTGAATGCAAGACTGTAGCTCTATTGTCATAATACAACTTGAGAAGCCTTTCAATGTAGTCAACTACTAGTAGTCTTGTAATAAAGTTACACGATCATATAGTATGATTAGATGTTAAATGGCTTGCAATAGATTCAACCTCTATAATAGAAGATGCAATTAGTGTTTGCTTGACATTATTTTATGAAATTGCTCCTCTAGCTTAAAAAAATACATAACTAGATGTCAATTTATGATTTTCTTGGCATCCACCAAATTCATAATCAAAAAGCCCAATAATCTTAAGTTTATTCAACTTCCTATATGAGAGTATATAATTATTAGTGTTTTGTGAATATCTGAAGAGGTTCGGAAGAGCAAAGACTTGCTCATACATCAAACTCCCTACTGTCGATATTTAAGGGACATTCTACGTAAACTTGAATTTTTTTATTATTTTTTAGACACTATTTTGCATTGAACTTGTCCTCTTTAGATGTAAGGTTGCCATAAGGTCTATAGTTTGGCATGGCAAACCATTGCAACACTTTTTTTATGCAACGACATGGTTAACGTACTTTTCTTAATTGTTTATATAGTGCAGTTATCATGTTTGAAAGGGAATTGTTAAAAGCAATTTAAAGGCTGGATATAGTCATAAAAAACGTTGTCAAACCTTGCCAAGATGCAAAAATCATGATACACGTTGAAAGGAACCTCATCAATTAGGAAGCTGTTTAGGAAATGCATCAGAAGTATGTGAAGATACAGGGCTTTGTGATAGTTATATAGGGGGACATCAAAGGTGCAAATGTAGAGTTCATCACCCAAAGATTTTTACATAAGCATGGTTAGATACACAAATAAGAAACCTTAAATAGGTTAAGATCAAGATGTTCTATTAGAATTGGTTGACAAGCTTAGTTGTACTGTTGTCTCATGAAAGACTTTTGGAACATAGTTAAATTTAAAGATGTTCATAATCATGTTTCAAATAATTTGAGGTTCATTCGATAACACCATGTGGTAGATAAATAGGTGAGATAAAAACTAAAATTCAATGATAGGTCTAGAATAGCATCAACCATAAACATCCGGTTAATAATTTCTAGTGCAGGGGTTATGAACGTTTTCCTTATTTACTTAAGAATTGCTTAAATTATTTAGACATGATTAGGTGAGACAAATTGTAAGAAGAGATGCTAAAGATGTGTATAAGATATTCATAAGGATAAAGAAAAGGATCATCATTTTTACTATGTTGTTACTTATAATGACATTGGGTCACTAAAGAATGGTTTTTTTTTTTTTTACAAAAGGAGTAATGCTGGATATGTCGAATTTGGTAATATGGTCATATTTAACACAACCTACCTCATCAATAAGTACCAAATGTTTTCCATTTCTTTTATCGATGTAAATCATTATGTGCATTGAATTTTATTTTGTTATACGATAATCGGTGACTAGACTATGAGTACCTTTACATGACTATTTTGAACTTAACTTAATTATATAAATAGTCAGAAATCGGAAGCTATAATATCATATAAGTGTAAGAACATTGGTAATACTATCAAGACGGTATTCCTCAATGTAAGACATAGACTTTGATAAACTGTGTTTGTGGCACATTGTTAAGAAATTTTAAAAAAAAAATTTGGTTCCCATAAGTCATATAAGAAAGTGAAAGTTTGGTTTATGGAGTTATCTATGATGTTACCAACAAAGATAGATTTGATCTAAATAGAATAAAATGGTAAAAGAGTTTAACCAATGGGACAATGCAAGGTTGCGATCTCTTTTCCATCAATGTATGAGGTGTGCCATCACATAAGTTAGAGACAAATTTTGAGTAAGGATGTCACTACATAAAGAAGTGAAAGTACAAATGCCTTTTTTGATGAGTATATGCATTCAGAAGCAACTTGAGCAATATGAAAAAGTTATTTAGGAAAAAATGCACGGGAGGTGGAGGTTGATTATTTGTCTTTGGAAAGTTATGTATCGTCAACGTTGAGATTTGATGTCGAACAAGCATTTTAGAAGGTATACACCAATGCGTTGTTTAAGCTTGTACAAAATGACCTCACTAGTGTCATCCATTGCAAAGTTATCAAAATAGAAAACAAAGGTTTGTCAAAGATACACTAGATTACAGAGATGGGTTAAGAGGTTTAGGTGATTTGGACGTATATATTTATTGTTACTGAATCAATGACTCAAGCAAATTACAGTCGCAAGTTGGTTTGACTTTAAGAGCATCATAGATCGTCACATGTTAAGGTTGTTCACTAGGAACAAAATTGAGAATTTTCAAAATTATCTAATTCTAAGAAGGTCGCATAAGGATGTCATAAGGTGTCATTCAAAAATAAAGGTCGGTAACATTTAGAATGGTGATAATAATACAATTACTGGGACGAGGATCTTGGAGATTACATTCTATAAATTACTTCATCATACTTTGTATAGAGAGTCAAAGTATGAGTATTTTAAAAGTATATTAGGTCAAGCATATGACATGTTATAAAGTAATATAGGAAGGCAGTTGATGCGTGTATTCCTCAGGCTGCAATCAAGGTGGGGTTGTTGGAGCCATTTGTCTCGAAGTGACATGGTAGGGCTATAAATAAGAGGTTAAGATCCCAGCTAAAGGAACAGGCGAAAGAGGATGTAGGTAATATATATTGTAACTAACCTTTCTTATCCGTGACCCCTCATATTGTTACCTGGAATTTTTTTTCCACTATATGTCTTGTCCTCTCTTTACACTCCATGTTCTAACATTTCATGTTTGATTATTCCTACATTATAATAATGTGTGTCACTACTGTATTTTAGTCCCGCATTGCTAACCACCACCGACGGCCATTTCCCCCAGCTACTAACAATTGCCTTGCATACACCGATCAGATAAATCTTGTGTCATTATTTCCATGTATGATCCTGCAAATTTCATATGAAATTGTGTTCCATAAGCAGTTCTCTTGTTTTTGGGTATATAGCCATAGGCATCAATACCTCACACAATCGCCCTCAATGCATATAAAGGAAATATGGTTCATTCAGTTATGTGGCAACAAACTAGAAATCAACTAAATTTGGGATGAATGTGATGCAGTGACACTGAGATGACATGTCTATCTACAAGTTGCAAATGACGATTTTATCTTTAGTGCTCACGTAGGAGTTTCAAGTCTGCTGTCCGATTTCATCCATTCGTAATGATCATCACAATTTGTGGTCGAGTTTCAGTTTGATATCTACTACAATATTTTTGTGTTAAAGAAAAATTATATTTTGCATTTTATAGGCACTTGGTGTTCAGTCAATCCCTAGAACATAGTAAATAAGTTGATAACTTGAAAGTGGATCAACCATTATCACTTTTAACTAATTTATTATATCCAGGCTTAATGCAATAAGCTGCATCATTCTGTATGATGCAACACCAAGATGAGACTTTGTTCGGTAAAAACAAGCTACAAAAAAAAAAAATGCTAACAGAAGTACTATAAATTGCGTAAGTAGAGAAATTTTGAAACATCACTTCACATCAAACTTCCTATCAATCATCAATAGACATGTACAAAATAATTATGTTACCATCAAACTTCCTAGTTTAAAAACATTCATCAACAAAAGGTTGAACATATTAGCTAACCAAAATATGTTCAAAGTTCATCGAGAATATGATTGTTCACAAGTTGCTAAGCCAAAAATTAATCAATGTTAGGATTACAGCTTTTTACAAGTGCTTGGTGAACACGAAATCATCTGACAACGTATATCTGGTGGCATTGAAATTTAGCATTAGCCAAAATTGCAGGAAATGTGTCTTTATCATAAAATCCATGTTGCGCTTTTATTGTTTTAGTCCCCTGTCTTTTCATTATGGGTCCGGATACATATAAATTACATATCGTATTGAAATCACTTCTTACGAAACACTCGCGTAGGTGCACAAATACCTGCCAGATGTTAACTCTGCATTCACCTCCATTGTTTTGTGCTCTAAAATTGCATTATCATACATAATAACATATGCATTTTGCAAACAATTTTTAGTGGTTATTGAGCAATAATACTAATTTACGGGATAGATAACTTGTTCTTGAGGAGGACAAAAACAATACTTCCAAGTAAAATAGGAGCATTATCTTCAGGTTTCTGCAAGCATAAGTGCACGAGAGAATACGAGGTGTTACGTTATTGATTCTTACTTAAAATTTATGTATAAAAAATTGGTTACGCACTAATTAAACTGTTTTTAGTATAGGAAAATTATAAATGGTTCCAATATTACTGGATGCTCAAAAATCGGTTGGCAACTGACAAGCAACTAGGAAACATTGATTTTATATCCTGGCTGAAATGGCATCAAAGCTCAGAACCCAACAAATTTTCTTAAGTTCATAACAGTCACCATTAATTTCTATAAAAGATACATCACACATCAGACCAATTACCAAATTAAATAACATAAATTCATTCGCGAATGAGAACAAGCCAGTTGTAAAATAAAGGTGTACAAATGAATGTTAAATATGCCTAACTTGTTTTATTACAAAGGAAAGTCATCGTCGCATTTCACTTCCAGCTTGTGCTATGGCACTTTCACATTTGAGGTCATTTTGATTGCATCATTACTCTCCATAATAATTGGCCTTTGAAGAAGTATTCAATTAATTTTTTAAAAAGAAATACTTTGCATTGAAATGGGGTTTAATTCTCAAATAACTTATGAAAAATACTCACTACTTCCCCGCCCAGTTGTTCCTTCTTATTATCATGAATGCAATTTGAATCAAATATACGTATCTCACTAGTAACCAAATCAACATAACAGCATCACTAATGCTTGTTCAATGGGACGGGTATCATAAACTTCATTATGGCAAGATGAAAATAATGTATTCTCCACAAAACAATTATCAGAACATCGATTAGTATAGTTAAAGCTAAGTTATAATGAAGCAGGTGTGAGAAGCATACTCTGCATGTCATTCGTGAATCTATGTCTAGGTCCAGATCCTTAGTGATATGTCTAGTATATTTCCCTAGAATTATCATTTACTCCATCTTCGTAATTGTTATTTGATTGTTGGCCGCCCATAGTTGGTAGACCTTAGCTAGCAAGGGGTAAACAGTAGTGAGTATGAGGCCACATATTGCATGCGGTCATTCTATAATGACCGCCTTAAGTGAAGTTCAACTATTGCATATCATAAAATGACCCATAATTTACTTCTCTAAACCGATTGAAGAAACTGTGGACTTAAGTATCAAAATTTATGCAAATCTACTTATAAATTGTTAAATAATTGATTAATTAATTTTGCGATCACACCACTCTAACATACCCACCGCACAAGGGGTTAAAAAATTATTATAAACATCCCTTCACCAAGTTATTCAAATGAGAATGAGTTTGAAATAGGACAAGATATCACTCAGTCTTAGCCTAAAATGAGAATTTCTTATTTCCTTCACATCAGTAAATCTATATAATAACAAATATTGTCAAATAAAAACTTTCGATTTGCGTTGTTATTAAGCAATATAATAATTGCATAATAACGATTGAATTAAAGAATTTTACAATCATGTGTTTTGATAATGACAAAATGTTATTGTTACTAATATTTTAGTTTTTTATGCAATTGCAAGATAGAAAAATGCAAGTTGTACATGCATACATGTTGGAGTCCATAGTTGGTGTTTCAAGGGAGAAAACTAGAGTAAGCATTGGAGTGAATGAAGATCAATTAAAGAATGAAGTTCAAAGTCATGAAAAAGAAGATCAAATAGATTTAAGACTTGTATTTTTGTTATAAGCTTGCTCGATATTTACTAATGCTTAAAAGAGCTCACTTTTACATAATCATATTTGTATGAATATTTGTATTTAATATTTTGGTTAATGTTTTAGAATTGGTTAAATTTGTTTATAACATTTGCATATTAGGAATTAATTTAGAATGTTACATTAGTATATAGTTATATAATCAAGAGAAAACTGTATAACTTGCTTTAAAGCATTCCTTTGGATGTATAAAAGTTGATTTGGAAGCCTGTTTAAAGTTAGGTGAGTGTAACTGAAATTGTTTGATTCAAGCTTACTTGTGAATATTAGTTTTTGGAATGTTTGAAAAAGTCTTAGAAACCTTGAAAGGTTTATGAAAATATTTAAAATGTCTAGAATTAATGTTTCATAACCATAACTAATTTTATGGTTGAAATTATGGTTGAAATGATTTGAAATATTCTAGAAATTGTTATAGCCTTGAAATTGGTTTTAAAACTTATGTGAAATGTTTTTGGATCAAAATAAAATGTTTTGGTAAGATTTGGAGAGGTTTGGAAAGTGTTTATAGTGAAAAGTTTTAAAATTATGTTAAATTGGTCATAAACCAAGATAATTTATATTTTTATATTTATTTTCATATTTTGGTATTTAAATGCACTTAGTAGATGGTTTACAACTTGTTTAAATTGAATTGGAATTAAAAGAAAGGAATTGGAGACATTTTGCAATGTGATTTCAAACAAAGCAGGAGTCAACCCCTGCAAGGGACCTGTCAACCAGTACGCTTTGAAAGGTTAATCGGTTAAGCTAAAAAAATGTAATAGCTATTTTTTCTTTTTCAGAAACAATAGTTCTCTCTCCTTTTAACGAGGTGTTAAACACACCCAATGGCTCTATTAACTTTTGAATTCTATAAATAAAAGTGCTATAACATTTTTTTGAATCTTTATGCAAGATTGAGAGGTAAGAGCTTACAAAGTGACAAACCTTAAGCTTTGAGTGTTCTTGAACTTTTATTGTCTTTCTTCTTCTTTTAAAATTTATTTTCATTTTTTTCTTTAAATCCATTGTTTTCTAATTTATTGAGCTTTCAAAAGGTTTATCATTTTTTTTTTCTTGGAAGTCTTATATCCATTTCTTTGTTGAGGTTTAAGTGAAACACTTTCAAAGGTATATTTTGGTTACTTCTTTGGAAGTTTTTTTTTTATTTTGTTGGTCGATTATTATTCTACTCCTTGCTAAAATTTTCTCTTCACTTACCATAAAGAAGATTTGAGTTATTTTGTTTCTTAAATGTAATTTAGGATTGGTTTATATGCTTTATGAGAACTAGAGAATGTGATGAATATGTTGTTTACATCAATTACGTTGATTGCATTGGTTGTATTTTGAGCCCCTTCTTACTTTGATTTTGATCAAGCTAAGTAGTTCGTTAGTATATCATTATGATGAGCATTGAAACCTTGATTTTTGGGATTAATTGCGAGGCTTAGTTATAAAATTAATTTTTTTGAAGTTTTGATATAGCCTTAAAATTATTTTTAAAACTTGTGTGAAATATTTTTGGATTGAAATAAAAAATTTTCAGTATCATTTGAAATGGTTTAGAAAGCGTTGAAAGTGAAAAGTTCTAAAATTGTGTTAATTGGATCATAAATCGAGACCATTTATATTTTTTTATTTTAATTTTCATGTCTTGAAGTTTAAATTCACTTAATAGATGATTTAAAACTTATTTGAATTAAATTAGAATTGAAAGAAATGAATTGGAGATGGTTTATTCATTTTTTGTAGTTACAAGATGTCTATTTGGTTCTTGCAATTACAAAATGCTTTTAAATAAAGCACTAGATGACCAATGCATGGGATAGATTGGTTGATTGGTGTTTAGACTGGTTGACCTGTTAAGCCATAAAAACGTAACAATAAGTTGTTCTTTTTGTGAAACAACAACTCTCTCTCCTTTGAACGAGTACTAAACATACCTAATCGCTCTATCAACTTACAAACTCTATAAATAAGAGCTTTATAGTATGTTTTTTAATGTTATGCAAGATTAAGAGAGTATTGAGCCTACAAAGTGTCAAATATCAAGTTTTGAGTGTTCTTGAGCCTCTATTGTTATTTCTTCTTTTTTAAAACTTTAATTTTATTTTTTTCTTTCAATCTATTATTTTCTAGTTTATTGAACTTTCAAGAGGTTTATCATAATTATTTTTTGTTTTGATAGCATTATATACATTATTTTGTTAAAGTTTAAGTGAAACACCTTTAAAGGTATGTTTTGGTTACTTCTTCAGGGTTTTTGATTTTATCGGTTGGTTATTATTATATATGTTAGCCCTATGGCACCCAAGAGGGGGGGTGAATTGGGTGTTTAAAAATTTATTGCGGAATTAAAAACACTTTAAACACCTAAGGCCAATTTAAGCAATATGAAACCTTTAACCAAAATACAACTTAAATGCAAGGTCAAACTTTATGTCAATATTAAGCAATTCAATCAATAATTAAAACAAACACAATGCACAAATATAAAAGGAGATAAGGTAAGAGATGGACACCAAGATTTA
>JAOXYD010145312.1:0-10635 GCA_028565735.1 Pinacopodium congolense
TAGTGATTGCAGCTAGTTTCCAATTGATTTAGGTTGCTAGTTTAAATTTGCGAAAAAGTTTTAATACCCAATTCACCCCCCTATTGGGTGCCATAGGGCTTACAATATAGTTAATCCAAGATGGGTAAATCACCTTAACTTCTCATAGAAGGGCATGCACTAGTAAGGATAAAATCACCCATATGGTTTCCAACAAGATCCGTAATAACCTAGTCAACCTAGCCTTAAGGAGATCCTTACTAAATACATCATTAATATGCACGCTTGCTTTTAGAATATTGAAGCTTTAATCAAGAATTTAGAGAACTAAGTTGGGAAACTTGCTATGAGTGTTTCAGAGAGATCACTAGGTACTTTACTTGTTAATACTAAGAAGAACCCAAGAGATCAAAAGTGTGTGGTATTTTGAGTGATGATAATAAGGTATATGGAGAGAATAAAGTCGAAAAGATTGAGAAAGAAGTAATGGGGATTAAAGAAAATAAAGAAGCTAAGGAAGAGACATAAACAATTGAAGAGGTGAAAAGAAGCTAAGAAAGAGACATAAACAATTGAATAAGAAAGATCTTAGAGTGTATAAGTAGCCACCTCCATATCTTGGTAGATTGAGCATCAAGTGGCTTGAGGAGTACATAGGTAAATGCCTTAACCCCTTCAATAGGTTAAGTGCTAATGCTCTCCTTGTTCAATCTCTTCTATAGGAATTGAAGTTTGTAAATTTTGTTTATAACATCCTTAAAATCAAGAAGGAAAAGGAGTTCTCAATAATAATGATGAATGAAGCTACCGTAGCAGATAAAGCTGTATCATTCCTTAGATGATTTAGGAGATGGTACAAATATTGTGTCGAATAAATTATTTTATGAATTATGACTAGAGATTAGAATGCCTACTATGATAAGCGTACAATTAACAGATAGATTAGTTAAAGCATACAATTAATAGATAGATTAGTTAAGTATCCTAGGGAATAATAGAGGATGTTCTAGTGAATGTTGATAAGTTCATATTTCCTATTCATTTTATGATCCTAGATGTTGAGGATGAAGATGAGATTCCTTTGATTTTAGTAGTCCTTTTCTAGCTACCTCTGAGGAATTAATTAATATTTTAGAAAATAAATTAACTCTTATAATCAATGAATAATTATATTCGCCAATTCTAAAACTCCTGCATCATCTTTGAATGAGAAACAACATACCTCTTCGAGTACTTTATAGGAAAAAAAAGTATAAATCCTCGAAGTTTAATCTATTGATGATGACAAGTCTTGAGTGTTATAAAGGAGAGGTGAGTTCAACCCTCAATGTTCAATAAGCTTGATGAATGGATGAAGGAAGATAAAGAAAGTACAAAGAGATCTATAAGAAAGAACAAGAAGAAAAAGAGGGTTCTAGATAAGAAAAATTTTAATATTTGAAAAATAAAAGGTTAATTGAGTTAATGAAGTTAAAAAATTACTTAATGGAAGTAGCCCACCTTAATTTACATTTTTTTGTTGCTTTTGTTTGTTATCTTTACATACTTATGAGTTATTGAATATAGATTTCATGTTTGCCTTTTTGAATTAGATTAATTTTTTTAGAATTTGAATATGATTTCTTAGAATTTTAAATCTTCGTAAGAAATTTATGGGTCCTAATATTGATTTTAAGTGTGATGAGTTAAAATTCTCTTTAGTTTTGTTTACTTTTTATGTGTGTAGAATCATAGGTTGGATCACACCTATGATATAGTTCATGATACATTTAGGTTTTTTGTGTTTTAACATATAGACCCCTTTATCCCTCTCTTAACATTCCTTCATTCTCATCTCTCATCTTTTATCTCTCTTCCAACACTAATTAAACCCCTTATCTCTGCCTTTTGTGCATCAATTCACTTATATTCAACAAATCCATAAGGAAGGTTCTTCATCTTCTCTTAAACACTTAGAACTTTGGATTTATTTCATGATTTATACTTTATCCATGTATAAGACATCTTTGAACTAATGGATGAAAATTTTCACCCTTTATATGTTTAATTGTTAGGCTAGGATGTTCTATCATATGAAATACTCATTATTTTACATTACCTATGTGTTGATTTGTTTATTTGAGTAGTCTTTCATATGGGTGGTTGTAACCTTAAAAAATTACACATGTTTTTTCCTATTAGTTTGCAATTTTTGCGTCTTGAATACTTGGTTATGATGTTTTGTGATTGTTGGAGGTGTGAAACCATTCATTAATGATTAACATCTTAAAAGAGTGATACTAATTGAAATTAGAATGAATATTTGAGCTTTGGATGTTTAAAGAGTTGAATGGAATGCATTGGATCTTTAATTAGGTTAAGAATAACTTAAAACCATTCCATTAGAATATCGTGATCTTTAAAGCTTTAGGGAATTTATGCATTTTGTTGGATTCATAGACATTTTCCCTTATTTTTTATTACATAATTTTCATGTCATTCTTATCACCTAAGTTAGATGGTTGATGTTGCCTTGAGTCAATAAACCTACTAGCTCTTAAGAAAATAGATTTTAGACATGATTTAGTGTTTATTAGGTGCCATTTTGAATACAAATTCATGTGAATTTCATGTATTTTAAGTTAAATTCCTTGAATGAGATGTTACTCATATGATTTTCAAATTTGATTACATTTTATAGGAATTTGAGGCACTTTTGGAAAAGAAAAAGATGTGGAGTTAATTTGTGATGCAAGAACATTAAGTGAGGAAGTTCCATGCCAAATTTCATGGCCATAAGACAAGCGAAGAAGAAGTTTTAGTGAGAAGACTAAAAAATGATGAAAGTTGAAAATTCCAGTAAGAGGCTACGGGGCCAGCGATGACCATGGCCTATCTCATGGCCAATGCCTTGAGAAGGCCATGACTTAAACAACTACCATGGCCCAGATTGTGGCCACTTACACCAGCTTGCCCTTTTGACCTAAACTTGTGACTTTTTGAACCATTCTTCCCACTTGAAACCACTAAGCAGCCATCAAACCATAGGAGACAAGTCCTATCTTGAGCCATCCCCAAAGGTTTTGATGTAATCTTAAAGGAGATGAAAGGATCTAAATACATCAATCCAAAGAGCAAGGACAAGATTTCATACATTAAACATTAAGGATTTCAGAATTCAAAACAAAATCATCATGACGTTTTCTATTTCCTTATTTTATATATTTGTTTATATGATTGATATAATGTGTAGGAGCTTATGAAGTCTAAGATGTAGCATTTATTGTTATTCTTTAATTAACTCATGAGTTACAGATTTTAAATTAGATTTATTTATAGATATTTATGACTTTAAATTCAATGATAAACAAACATAAACTTTGATTTCAAAGCTTTGATTTTTGTATGATTAGATTAAGAAATAAACTATATGCATTAGATCACTCTATTAACAAAGTATCTTGTATATAAACCTAGAGATAGGCTTATATAAGATATGTAGATTAGGTATGAGCTTAGCCAAAATAATAAATTCCATATAACAATTTAATGCATTCAATCAATAGATTAGAATAGAGATAACTTCACCTTTTATCGAATTGAATAGGATTACATAACTTAAGAGAGAGTAAGATTTACCTTAAGGAGTCTACGATCTAATAAACCTATAATTCGAGTTAAATCCAGAAAAAAATGAATATAAATTCATTATAGAGGGAGTAATTACTTGAATCTTAGCTTCATCATTGATTGTTAATCTTTACAAGTTATCAGGAATCTACTTTAATTTTTTTAATTTTTTTCCTTTATGAAATAATTCAATCACTTCACTAAATTGATAGGTTAGCTAATTTAGATAGAAATTCATTGATAATAGAAGTACTCGTGGATCAACATCTTAATTCACTATAGTTATATTACGTAATGATAGATACACTTGCCTTTTTCATGAGTTATGTTTTAGTTTAACGTGTTTCTTGGTTATTATTTCTTTTAAAACTTAGGTAGACTAACACATCATCAAGTTTTTGGCATCATTGCTGAGAGTTTTGTCATTATAAGTGTTTTTATATTCTTAGTTAGACTAGCCTTATTATTATTTTTAATTTTCTCAATCTTTGAGTTTTGAACTTTAATTTTCTATTTAAGAGCTTTGCATTTCCTTGATATTTTGTTAGTTCTTTAATTTGTAGGCCAAGTACTCTTGTGCTTGACTATGAGTCATCTTTTTGAATTAGTGGAGCCGAATCTTGAAGTTGAATGAACATTTATAATGGAATTAAGAGAGAAGAAGTTCGGAGGTAGCATTAAGTTGGAGATTTTGGAGCCAAAATTTGATAATATAAAGTAAGATTTAAGGCCTCGAGTGAAGCTCACTATGTGTGATCATTTAAGACGCTCTCTATCAAGCATGGAATCAAGCATACAGAGACCTAAAGTGGAGAGTGCAAGATTCAAAATTAAACTACAAATGATCCAAATTTTACAAAACTATGTGCAATTTGATGGACTACCCATTGAAGATCCAAACACCCATATTGTCAACTTTTTGGAAATTTATGACACCTTTAAGTTGAATGGTGTATCAGAAGAAGCCATAAGACTAAGGTTATTTCCCTTCACATTACAAAATCGAGTGAAGTCATGGATGAAATAAATTCCACCTGGTTCTATCACATCTTGGAACGAATTAGCTGAAAAGTTCTTAACCAGGTATTTCCCTTCCTCTAGACTGACTAAATTACATAATGACATTGTTTCCTATCAGTAGTGGAAATAGGAAAACTTATATTAAACTTTGGAGCATTGGAACGACTTGTTTAGAAGGTACCCACATCATGACTTTGATTTAGGAATGTTGATGTAGACCTTTTATGGAGGTCTTACTTTTGCTATAAAGCAATTGATCGATGCATCATCTGGTGGCACCACTAGTTTTGAGACTCTCGAACATCTACAAGATCTAATCAAGAATATAGTCATGAATACTTACCAGTGAGGGAGTGTATGATAGAGAACAAAACCTAGTGGAGGTGAACAAAAAATAGATGTTGTATCTTCTTTGAAGGTCGAGGTAGAAGCTTTACAAAAAAAAAAAAGAAGGAGAATAAGTCAATAACATTTGTCTCAGCTCAAGTAATGCCTTGTGACTTTTGTAGAGGCAGCTACCCTAATCATGAATTTTAACTGTCAGGAGTTAGATGACAACTTGAACAAGTGGATTATGAAAGTAATTGAAAAAACAATCCCTACGGCAACACTTATAACCCATGATGGCATAATCACCCTAATATCTCATGGAGAGCTCAACACTAGTAAGATCATAATCATTCACTTGGTTTCCAACTATAGCATCAAACTAACAAACAATGTACCTTGGAGAAGCTACTTTCCAAGTACGTTATTCCTTTGAATGATTGATTTTAGAACATTTAAGTGTTAATTAATAACTTAGAAAACTAAATGGAGCAACTTACTAGGAGTTTTTTAGAAAGACCATTATGTGCTCTACTTAGAAATATTGAAAAGAATTTGAAGGAGAAAATACATTTGGGCATTGAAAAGGAAGCTATAGAGTCATTGTATGAGAAGTAAGGTATGGCAGAGAAAGGAGAATTCAAAGAAACCAACGATAAAGAGAGCGAGCCATCGTGATTGGTCCTTAATAAGGTAATCATTGAACATCCTAGGAAACATAAAGGTATATATATAGATGTTATTAAGAAATTACATGCTAATATTCCCTTGGTTAAATCTCTTAATGCCTGAATCTAAAAATGCAAAATTTGTATGTAGTGTGATTGAGGATAAAAATAAGAGAAAGAGTTCTAAGATGGAGAAGAATGAACAATTTATAGTTCGTTGATAAGTTACCAAAAAATTTAAAGGACTTGGGGAGTTTCTCGATCCCTTTTACTATTGTTAATTGGTATTTACAAGAAACATTAGCTAACTTAGGGGCCCATATAAATCTCATGTCTAACAAATTATTTAATGAACTAGGGTTAAAGATCACAAAACCTACTAGGATGCATATATTCACAATTGACTTTGTCATCTTAGATGAAAAGGAAGAAGATGAAATTCTTTTGATTTTAGGTAGACCTTTTCTACCTACTTCAAGGGCACTAATTAATTTTATAGAAAAGAAATTAACTCTAACGATTGAAGATGAATTAATCATTTTTTCTAACTCTAAAACTATTTTACCATCTTTAGATGAAACATCATATTCCTTTTCTTTTGATAAGGTGCTTGATAGAACTTTAAGTAATTTGCAAGAGAAAACAACTAGTTGAGCTTGCTATGACGTCAATCCTTAACCATTATAGAGGTCCATAGTTTTAACCATTGATATGAATGAACTAGAAGAATGGAGAAAATATGGCAAAGAAAAACTAAAGAATTCTTAAAACAAGAAGAAAAGGAGGGTTTGGAAAAAGAAAACTAAAAACATTTGAAAAAGAAAAGGGTCATCGAGCTTATGACATTAAACAAGTGCTTCGTAGAAGGAAACCCACAACTTAGCATTTGTTATTTATTTATTTTTATTTATTTTTGTTTGATTCTTTATTAATTAGTTAATTTAGCTTATGCTTTTCATAGTTACAATGTTTACATTTCAGTTTTTGTATGAATTTTTTAGTTAATTATTTTATTATTTTTAGTACATTATGAGTTATGTAAAATTCATCTGGTTGTTTATGAAAAACAATTTGAAAAATTGGATCTAGCCTCAAATCGTGGTGGCTGGGCAGGGAAGCACGATGGGGTCCATCATACCTGTGGACCTATCAGGTTGGTTGGTTGTTGTTGGTTGGTTTAATACTCAATTAATCTTAAATAAATTTATTAATTAACATGCAATTCAAATTCAATTCAAAACCAACAATACCATAGTGTACGGGATAATAAGTAATGTAATATAACATTTTTATGACTCTGGAATGCAAACCCATAAGGAAATAGGGTGACTACTAAGGTAATCAAATTACAATTAGCTAGGAGGCTTAAGATTGGTAAATTAATTTAGCCAATATAACTAAATTAATTTAAAAACATCTAACTATTTCTATGAACTCCAAATTGCGTAAAGATTACCGAATTGAATAACTTTGCTAAGGCTTGGGATTTAAATGGCTTAACTGAGTTATGAAATAGATTGGAATGCCTAATCTAGGGTCTTCACTAAATTAAGATATTTTTATGGTTAAGATAATACCTTATCTCTAACCATCCTAAATTGATCTTTTCATCAATTAATAGGTATTAGGCTTAAGTTACAAAAATTTCTAATCCTAAATTCCATATTCAAGATTAATATCTTCATGATTAACCAAAGTAGATTTCTCTGATCAATTAAAATCATGTTGTTTACTAAATTTTCCAACGATTAAAGTAGATACCTGTTGAATATTTAATTATCTTTTATCTTATCTTAAGTGATCAAGTCAAGAAAAGCTTTAAGATCTAAAACAAACAAATATTAACATCCAAACAAGTGTTTAAAACTCAAATAAAGTATTAAAGAACCTATCTTTAACAAGAAATTAACTTAAAGCATCATAAATAAACAAGAAAATTCATATTTATCAAAATGACTCATGTTCTTGAACATATATGAATAAAAAGAGCAAAATTAGTGAAATTAGGGCTTAGATTTCACCAAATGTTGTTCCAGAGTGTTAGAAAACCTTAAATCAACTTAATAAACTCCTACAATCCTCAAATACAACCTGAAAATAACATAAACAAAGCTAGAAAATAAAAACAAAAAGGAACCTAAATTAATAAAGAAAGGAAGAAACCCTAAATAGATTTGGAGCTCTCAATCTATTGTGTCTTGCACGAATTTAGGTTCTATGATTTCATATATGTCTTAGTTGCAAGTGGGAAGCAAGTGGACAAGTTGCAGTTAATCAGAATAGAAGAACTAGTTAGAAATGCATCGATTGCTACTTAAATGACACTTGAAGAACACTTAAATGATGCTGTTAAACCCTCGTGTTTAACTCCTGATCCTGACTTAAATGCGGATCTACTGTGGTTAAATATGGGTTGGCTTTAGACCCATATTTGGCTCCTGTTTAAACTCAAATCTTCATATTTTCTTGAATTTTCACTTCAATTTGATGTTAATTTACAAATTAAATATTCTAAGACATAAATCAAACAATGTAAAATCAAAATAGGAGTGATTTAACATTATAATATCACGGAAAATCATATGAAATGAACCTCTATCAACTCCTCTGCACTTAAGCAATTTCTTGTCCTCAAGCAAGTCAATCCATCATCAATTTCAAAACAACATAAGACCTTATGAAAATAAACTATCCATAAAACCTTATTACTGAAACCTTTCCTTAATCATCCAATCATCAAACAAATCCTTAAGATGCAATATGATTAATCAAGCATGTAAATTAACAAACAACTTAAGTTAACCTCATATTCTTTCAAACTTTAATCTAAATCACAGAAGTCATTTTTAAATATAAAATGAACATTCCCAAAGAAAAATGAATCATCTTTTAACTAAAATAACATCATTTAAACATTAAGCACAATCATGAAAGACTAATGAGCTTTTATGGCTTGGTTGAGAGGTCATTCAATCTTTTTACAAGAAGATGAACATTTTGTCCAGAATATTCTTGGTTACTCAGATGAGTCACTTGACATCAACTGGCTACTAACACTACTCTTTAACTTAAACTAATTGGTTCAAAGTCAGCAGAATGAATGAAGACTTACTCACTTTAAAATTTTCAAGCACTTTTTCTTTTATGTTTCTTTTTTCATTTTGATTTTGAAATTGCTTTCAATACAAGATATGAAAATGTATAAAAAAAAGTTCCAAATCACTTTGAAAGTATACATTTTATACATGGACAATCATCACGATTATTAGATATTAATTATCTAAAATATGAAGAAATAAAATTTAAATGTTAATAAACATTATTAATTAAGAAAACATCATCTCAATTCATTAAAAAAATAATCAAAATCAAAAGGAAAAACGTCAATGATATGCATAAAAATTGAAGAAAATTTCGCCAAATATAGATTATCATGAAAAAGATGATAAAATGATAAACTTGTGGACAAATAAACATAAATGTGAAACAACCATTTCCTCCCCCACATTTAAAGAGAACATTGTCCTCAATGTTCATAAAATCAATCTGAAAGCACAAAATGAGATATAAATGGAAGGAAAGCACTTGGAATAAAATGAAAACATCTTTTAACACTCCATTGAAGTGAACGTTTAAATTTGATCTTTGCTTGCCACTAAAAATGATAAAAAGGAAAATGAAATCACAAGAAAAAAAAACCATGCTTGATAAATAAAAAGATAAATTATAGAATTACATCAATGGACTCTAAATACCATAAAAGAACCCATAATCTATGATAAATAACCAAACTACAACTAAAGAAATATAATTCCAACTTAAAAAAATGAAACAAACAACAAAAACACATGTCCATGAACATAATATGTAAGAAGAAACAACTAAAAATCAAGACTCTGATCATTTGCTTGTTGACATGCCTCAATCATCACTAGTTGCTGGTCAATACTCACCACAGTTGATTGTCGAAAGAATATATCTCACATCAAAGGAAGGCTTAGAAGAAGGTACAAGAGGGACATAGGCTCTAATATGACCTTTTAGTGGTGGCCTAGGGAGCTGGAATAGGGGTAGGTGCTGTAATATCATCATCATCAATATGCTCACCTACCTGTGATTGTCTAAGAGCGGTGTTCCTCCACTCCCCACTAACTTGATAATATGACCAAAGTTTAATAAATGAATAAGAAATGGTTATGGTTAGATGTACAGCTACCTCACCAGCAAAAGAAACCATTGCTACCTCAAAGATCCTCATAAGTAAACACGGAAAGTAGAAGTTCTTTTTCTGGTGAGTAAATCTGATGACATTCGTCATACTTTTTAAAATAAAACTGGTAAAAGGAAATCCTTCTATAGCTCCTAATCCATTCAATAACTTATACAAAAGATAGATATCATCGAATTCAATATCATTGAGACCGCTGGCCCTAGGAAGCACATTGGCACTAAAGATGGCCATAGCTATGTGATCTCTAATAGATAACTGATTAGTAGTATACACTCTCTTTTTAGGTGGACTAATCGATCCTAATTGAACTCATGCTGCATTAATAAAGAAAGAGGGATCAGAAGGAACCGAATCACCTCGTACTCGATCCAACCTACAAATATAAATCTTTCTGACATTTGGCACTCCTAGAAATGAAGCAAGGAAAGAATGAGTGATGATAAATGGGTATTTTTAACCAAGAGGGAATATCATAAAGATTAGAGTCATTCTTTTCTTCTATATTGGCTAAGAACTTCACCAATAACAGATAGTACTGTGAGCCACTTGATAGCTTAGAAAAGAGGTGAAACTTGGAATTCAGCCTCCACATTAGCCTCAATACACCTCTCAATAATGAATTTGTTATTGTGTAGGGCCTCAAAATAATCATAATTCTCTTAACTGGTAAAATGAGAATGATCAAACTCTGGCTTGATTTAGAGATAAAGGCTCGATGATAGAAGTCAAATTGATATGATTTTCATGGTTGATTTTGTGAATTATGACCCCTAAATCAGTGTTTAAGTGTTTAATTGATGC